>JANIJI010000030.1:2585000-2685000 GCA_024500535.1 Leptonema lineaticorne | reverse complement strand
AATTATCTTATAAAATAAAAATAAAACAATAAAAAAACACACACACACACACGCACATATATTATTATACATACATAAAGGACGCATTTTAGGCGGTTTATTTCTTCGATTTTTATTTTTATTTGTTCCAATTTGTTCGATCGAAGAGCGTGCTTTCAATGAAAATTGCACTGGACATTGTGAATACAAAATTGCTCGCGTGAGAGCCTCCAAATTGGATGGCTGTTGACATGAAGAGGATGAAACGAGGAAGTAAATTGTAGCAAATTCAATTTTATCGACTTAAGAAGATGGTTATTTTTTTAATTTAAATTATATAATACAAACATAGTTATCCATATAAATCTGAAAACATAATGATCTTCATAGCCGAATACTTTAAATTTCATATTTGACATTCGAATATGAGAGCAATACTTAATAATAAAAGTTGAACAAGAATAAGATTTATGTAGAATATAATTATTTACATTTATGTAATCGTCGATGTTAGATATGGGCCTGATAAGTAACTAAAAGAAGAAAAATATAAATTAACAATCAAAGAAAAAAATTGATATATAAATCAGGCTCAAGTATGTCCGAGTTCTATATATTAAAAATACATTGAATTCAGTCAAAAGTTTTAAGAACTCTTTATTGTTTTCCAGTGAAATTTATAAATCAAAATAGTCACGATTCAATCTTGAAAAAAGGAAAAAAAACCTCTCATGTTTATTATAAACGCCATTTTATATTCTCAATGGACATATTTTACATTGTGTGTTATCGTCTGAAAATGTTGTAGAAGCGAATAATTTTCAACATTCCATTTCAGTAAGTGCACTTATTGACTGTCCTAATCAGATGGAACATGTAAAATATTCCAAATAGCGTGTCGCATGTTATAAAATATATTATATTAATATTGAATAATATGATATGGCGTGCTATGGAATATAATATAAACAAGTTAAATCACAAAAGACATGAGTATTTTCATTTCGTATCAATTATAAATATAGCGATTTGTTTATAATTAATACACTGCATATCGATATCGATGATAATAACAGAAAATCACGCTGATTATTTTTTTTTCTAGGTCATCATTTTAATAATAAAATATAATATATATATAGCATAACTATCAAAAAAAAAAATTTTATATACATGTATAAAGTATTGATTAAGTCAAAAAAAATATTATAAATATTGTAAAAATCGTTCAGGATTAATTTGAATTATTTTTTAATAATAAAAAAATAATAAAAATAAATAACGAGCATACAGAATGCAAGTTAAACAGTTTTAAAAATGTCGTAGTTATCCACGGTATTCTGTTTAGCGATAAGGCGAACAAACTAGTGACATGTAGAACGCATTCTTTGAACACCTGGGCATCGAACCCGCGACATGCTGGTAAAACGGCGTACACTTAACGAGAAAGAAAGCGTTTTTACAAGTTTACCGCGAACACCTTCGCCAATTACACTGAAAGCCTAATCGTGTTAAAGAGGGGTTTCAAATTGTTCATAGATACCGATTGTTTGCACACTCGAAACTGGTTAAGTATGATGGGACCGTTATATATGACACCTGTCCGCAATTTATTTTACAAAATTTTTTAAATTCGTAATTATAGTAAAAAAAAAAATGATGAACGACTTCAATTAATTATGTACTGTTTATAAATATGACTAAATATAGTATCAAAGAGCGCAAATATTATACTAAAAATACGTATGCTTTCTAGTTCATGGCAACATTTTGAGAAATGATAAATACAAGCATTTATAGATAATTTTGGAAGAAAAAATTGAATGGAAAAGATCGATAGAAAGATATCAAAACTCATAGATTAAAGATATTCGTCGTTGAATCAACTGGATTGTTAATAGAATTTCGAAATTAGCCATGTGAATCATCAATCTTCTTAAGGAGACGGCATGAAGTAGAAGAAGAATGATAGAAATAATAATATTATAAATAAAATATTGAAAAAAAAAAAAGTTAATTTGTATATTTGAAAAGTAGAATCGTTTTCCATTGTTGAACTGGTGGCCCCCGGTGGTATTTTCCCGCTCGAAATACAATATATATTAAAATTTGATCTGGAAAGGGTGACCCAGTAGTTCAAATCTCAATTCGAATTAGTAACAACAAACCGTGAAATTTAAGCTGCCTATAAATCAATGGCACCCTTGTTTTTTTTTTCCTGAACGACCCTCTTTTGATCGTAAACAAAAAAGTCGGTTCAACATTTCGATTTCGCCCACTCGAATATGAAAAGTTACAAAAGCATTATTAAATATTTTAAAATATATACACATAAGTATTGAAAAATATTTTAACAATTATATTGAATAATAAAAAAAAAAGTTAATTTATTAAATCGATTATTAACTAAATTGGAATTATTGATAATTACCAGACTATATTTAACATTAATTATTTCGAGTAGCACTATTATTAACTAAAATGGAGAACTTCAAAACGATCCTCAACCGAATTATCTATACATTACATTTTGTTAGGGTACAAATAACCTCCCCCGTTTCACGCTTAGGGTTGTTATTGTTGGAATATTTAGCGGAAAATTGATATCCCATGGCAATAAATTCACGGAGTATCGGCCGGTTTGTGTAATAATATATATGTATGTGTGTTCGCACATATATATATATATATATATATATATATATATATATATATATATATATATATATATATATATATATATATATATATATATAGACAAATGTAGTCCGGTAGCTAACTCATCTAAATATCTAAATTGAGATTTCTACGAACAACCCCAACAGCTCAAATGCGAATTTATATGCGCATTTAGTGAATCGAGGGGACAAAAGCTGCTACCGAAATTTCGACGCTTTTCTAACGAGATTTCTTTTATTGATTCGAAAAACCCTTTTGTGTGAAAATGCTTAAATATTTAATTAAAGATACCGAAATAATAAATTATTTATAATTAATATTTTTTCATGTCGATTTCAAAAATCATTTACATTTTTCACTACAGAATCATTTATATATATATATATATATATATATATATATATATATATATATATATATATATATATATATATTAAATTATTGAAAAATTAAATTTCAAAGCTATTTCAACCTTTTATTTTATCTATTTAATACTGAAGTTAAAATACAATGTTAACACCGAGAATGCAATCACAGTGTAATAGTTCAATATATTTACCACATTTATATTGCGGATGTCATGTATTGCGCAATCAAATAATAATTTTACAAGTTATTTATAAGCAGCGTGAATATAATAAAATCGATAAGCATCATTATGAATGTTTTAATACTACTTCTCTTTAATCATTTTCTCAGAGATGATTAGCAATAAATAGAATTAAAAAAAAATTTAATTATATGTGAAGCTGACAACTCGATTCCGTAATAAAAGATCAATTTAATATTTATTTATTTAATAATCGATTTATTAATGACAGGATGACTCGAGCGGATAAACCTGTCAATTTTAGAGTTGTATCATCGCATCGTTGACGAGCGATCGCTCTTTTAACGCCGTTGTGACGCTATCTGAAATTGAACGTGTATTACAAGCTTTCAGGACGACATCCTCAATAAATAATTTTGATATAGATCGACGAGTGCGATTTTCTCTCCGTCTGTCTATCGTATATAATTATTTTAAATGGTACGCGCGAGCTTTTTTCTTGTTTTTATTGCTCGATCATTATTCATTTCCGCCAAAAAATATTTTCAAAGTTTATTGAGACATAAAATTAAATGGCCGTTTAATGACTTATTATGGTCCGTTTTTGCGGTCGTCGCGCACTAAAAATAAAAAAATGAAATAAGCATACTGCATTGAAAACACCTGTCTCGTGAATTTGCTCCTGTCGATAGAGAGGATAATTCACAAATTTCAGTCCGTATATAAAATTAATGTGATGTATGAAATTAAAAAAAAAAAAACTATACTAGGAATACAACAGAGTAAATGTGATAGGTATTGTATAAAATATTATTATTTTATTACATTTTATAATCTGTCTACTTTCATTATTTATTATTCGAGCAATTAATCGATTAATTTTCGATACGCATTTTTTTTCCTTATCGCTTCGTCTTCTACGCTTTTTTTTGTTGTATGTTTGACAATTTTATTCGTATGTAACTCGTCCTGTCATATCAAAAGTGAAAAACTGTTTGACTTTTATGACCGACGTATAAAAATCAATCAATGCGATCGCACCTGCCGCACACTTTGCGATAAATTTTTCATACGCGAAACACGCACGTTTGTACATTTTAAAACGGCGCTTCTCAAACTGTACATAGGAGACGTGCTGCGGTGTGTCGCGGAATCACAACAAAACATACAATTTTTGACAAAAAACGATAATTTTACGCACATCTTATAAATATTGAATCATTTTTAATAAAAAAAAAAAAACTATATACATATGGATCAGCGGTTGTCAATCTATTATTAATATAATTATATATCGAAAGATTGTGTTTGAAAACGTTTGAAAAACTACGTTTTACACAATAAATATTTACATCAGGTGCGCGTTAAAATTGTAAAAAAGAACTTTGTCGGGATACACGAAAATAAAAAATAATAATAAAATAAAAATAAAAACGAATTTGCATATATGCAAATCGGTCAAAGTGCGAAAATGGTCGTAGATTATATTGTAAGATCTTTGCGGTCGGATCGCTTGTAAATATTGTTTTAAATTAGCATTATAAATTAATACGTGTAAGACTATTATAAATGTACGTCCATATATATATATATATATATATATATATATATATATTTTTTTTTTTTTTTTTTTGAATTTCGAAACCAATGTGTGACACTTTAAAGAAAAAAAAAGTCGTTATAAATTAGAACTCTTCGATTAATAAGCATTTTAATAAATATAAATTATCGGCGTGTCGTTTAAAACGGTTTGACTGATGATTTTTTTTATGCGACATCGATTCGAGATTAATTACCCGCGCTAAACGTGTTAAGAATTATACGTTTTAGTGTTTTTTTTAAATATTATATGTATATATATATTTTTTTTTCGGGATTAATTGATGTCTATTATATATAAGTGATGTCTATTTTATTGCAACACCTTTAATGTCGCATTTTGATTGCGGTCTCATTAATATTATAATGAAATTGGTGTCGGAATTATGTTTATATTAAAAATATGCATTAATTTTGTTAAGAGGTTAATTGTATTAAAAAAAATATTTCATTAATAATAGTATTAAAGAATTAATTTTTGATTATATTTTCGATTATATATTAAACAGTTCTTTTAACATATATAATATATAAATATTCTAATTTCAAATTGATAATTTTGTTAGAAGTTTTTTTTTTATTGTAACAATTATAATCTGTTTATATTTTTATAAAATTATCGATAAATATTTTTTTAAACCAATTTTTATTTTTAACATGATCTAAAAGTATTTCCAAAATTTTCACTCAAATATTGGAATGATATAAAAACGACTTTAAATTTCATTTTGATAATTCAAAAAATATTAGAAACATTATTGCTATAGTTGAAGGGAACGATGTAAGTTATGATCAGTATTTATTTATATATTTATTATTATTATTATATAAGTATTTTCAATATATTTGAATCAATGTATATATATAGCGATATAGTATAACATCATAATCAACCCTTATAAATTTTTATTTAAGCGACAGAAATCGTGTCGTC
This sequence comes from Leptonema lineaticorne, assembly GCA_024500535.1. NCBI lineage: Eukaryota > Metazoa > Arthropoda > Insecta > Trichoptera > Hydropsychidae > Leptonema > Leptonema lineaticorne. Next base: position 2,679,259 of record JANIJI010000030.1, on the reverse strand, counting down.
AGCACAACAGCCATCAGTTTTAAACGTAACACTATTATGACATATATTAAAAGTTAACAATAATAATCGTAATGACGGTCAGTATGAGAGTTAAAATTGCGAAACGAACTCGATTAATTAACGAGTTATCGTGACGGACGTCAAACGTTTTATTGGTTCGCATAAATGCGAAAAACGTTTTTACACCTGGACTCCCTTATATATATATATTATATATATATATATATATATATATATATATATATATATATATATATATATATATATACTTGGATATCTTCAATATTATCTCGGAGGCCGCACTTTATTGCCCGATTGTTCTCGAAACGAGATCGCATCTTGAGAAAAACAACGAAAAGCAATACAAAAAATAAAATAAAAAAATATGTATATATATATATATATATATATATATATATATATATAAATAATGAACATGCCCTGATCGTAACGACGTCCGAAGTATTTGAACAAGACGATAATTCCACCACCTGGTCGTTTTGTTAAGCTAAATTCGAATCCTTTGTGTTGTTTTCTAATTATCAAATCAACAAATGATGCAGTGTTTTTATGGCGATTTTGATTGCTTTTTCTAGAAATTCAGTTATTTTTTAGAATAAGTGATCTTATAAAAAGTATAATTTATTAAGAAAATATTTTAACTTTCAAATTTTATGACGATCTCAATTTATATTGTTGAATTCTTTTGAATATAGAAAAAAAAATAATTTCTTGTTAAAATGTTAAAATTTTATTCTACGCAATAAACTCGAATTTCGTCGCGACTACAAATTAACATTAATGATCGACTTCCCGTATAATTAGGTTGACCATGCGATTTGCAACATAATTGAAACACTTTCAGATATTCCAAATATTTCTCAATTACTATGAAAATAAATTCAAATATTAAAATATAAATATATAGTACATTTCAGATATTTTTAAATGATTGTTAAAATTATTATAGATTATTGAATAAATTTGAATATTGATTTATTTCATTTTTTAATATTTTATCTAAAAATAATTATGATAATATCTAGAATTTATCATTTTTTGACTTAAAAAAAATATATCTAATTTAATATTTTGAATCGCATGGTCACACTAAACGCTTTCGTATTATATACGTTCGACACAAAAAAAAAAAATGCGTACATTTTACATGTCTTCGTGCGTAATTCGCTTTAATAAATCATCGATACGTAATCATTATCACATTATAACGACTAAATATGAATATGCGGCTTTTTTCAAGCCGCAATTTACGACTTTTAGTTAATTTAAAGTCGGCACCGCTGACGGATGCGATCGATTTTCATTTACTAAATTTGCATACGACTCAAATTTTATATATATATATATATATATATATTTTCCTGTTATTTTAGATTACACACACACACACACATGTCATTATTGTAATAAATTCATAATTAGCGTTTTCAAGAAATAATATTAATATATACGTCGGTTTTGACAAGGCTGTTCGGCCATTATTATAATGCGTATTATTTTTAAAGGTTATAAAACGACATTGATATTGTTGCTTTCTCTCAATATTTTATCATCAATATTTTGACATGTTGCGATAATTATACAAATCTTTCTATTGATAATGTTTTGGGTATTGATTTATAACGACTTTTATGACCGACATATAATGCGTTCGATTTTTGAAAGTTCAAATTCCATTTCTGGCATCATAGCAATTATTGATGACTAATTTTTACTATTTAAAATGAACGAAAACAATATATAAATTTTTGAATTTATTTTATTCATCGTTATCCAAGTTTATATATGATCTTAATGATTTCTTATATATCAAATTTATTTTATTTCAATTATATTTTTAAATATTATAGAAAAGAAGTGTGTCATTTTTATTATATAAAATCGTATGAAAATATTTTATCATGTATTAATTGCTACCTTTTAACATATTTGAATGCAAAATTGTATTCGATCATTTTTTTATAACAATCATTTTCGATATATAAGAATTCATTTTTAATATATTTATTAATTTTTTACGCTTAATGGACTCACAGAAATGTCGAATCGGCCATCGAAAACGGCATATCAGCAATCGGCAAAATGCAAAATGACTCAAAAAAAAAAAATAAAAATAAAAAAAAGGCGCGAAGATGAAACGAAGCCGGGCCACGCTAATAGCCAATAAATAAGTCCAGACTCGACCCGAGAGCCCGGGGGCGCGAACATTTCGAAATTGGACCCCTCTCACGAATGTTTTGATTTTTTCGCGCGCTCGACAGTCGCGGGGGCAGGGGAGCGGAGGATGAAGGGAACGGTGGAAGATGCGAAGAGCGACGCGGGGTGAAATGGAGGCGGGTAATTTATATCGCAATTAGTGTACGAAAATAATAGTAATTGCGTAACGTTCGTAGTCGTATCGAACGGTTCGTATCACGTTTTCGATCTCGTCGAGTCGTAAATATGGCGGCAGATAAGATTTAATGCAAAATTAATTAAAACCGAGTGACAGCCCTGTGTCAGCAGGTGCGCTCAGCGAAATCTGTTGGCGGTGTCACGTAAGGGGTGTTCAATAATTTATCTACCTTAATAGGTTAGTTATGATGGATTAAAATGGAATCAAGTTTTTTTTTAATACATATACATATAATCCAGAATTAGTTAATTAGATAAATTAATGTCAACCATATTTTGATCTGATTCAATCGTCAATTATATATACAGAATTATTTTTTATACGGTTGTATTTTTAGTAATGATTATAAACATATAGAATAAGTTGGAATTAAAACACTAAAAATGCGTACGTTACGTTTTTCTCATTCTTCTATATAGTGTTGAAACATGGACATTAGATCCTGGAACTGAAAAATGTCTGAAAGCCTTCGAGATTGCTACTGAAGAATGCTAATATATTGAACCGACAAAGTCGCACATAATAAAATTTTGGACAAAGTTAAAAAAATATCAAAAATACTGAAAACTTCAATACTTTGGTCACATTTTGAAAAATAATAAATACAGGCTTCTTCAGATAGTTTTGGAAGGAAAAACTCATGGATTAAAAATCTTCGATGTTGGTTTAACTGTTTGTCAATAGAACTTTTTTTGAAGATTACCACAAACTTAAGAAAACGATGTGAAGAAAAAGAATATAAATAATTATTATCATATTTATAAAATTTTAAAGAATAATCGAATATCAAGATGTTCAGGCGATGAATTAAAAAAAAAAAAAATATCTCGTATTAAGTATATCTGCCCGCCCTCAATCTATACGAGTGCGCGCGCACAATACTCGCGTTCATTCGTTCGGCAATAATTTTAATTTAGCCCGTTCGATCTTTCTTTCATTTGTGAGGTCCAAAAATTGATTTCGAGCCGGGAACAATTAACTTATTCAACAACCGGCTCGGACCGGATCGAATCGATTCGTTCGCGAAATGTACTTGTTAATGAACTTTCAGTGCGAAAATAAAATATTTTCCGATGATCGCCGTCGACGAATATTTTTTTTTCTATTATTTTTGTTAATAATAATATTTATAATTATTTCGCATGTATTATTTTTCGTATATTGTGTTCATAAATCATTCGTTTTCGTTTATATACGTTTTTAATTGATATAATTACGACGGCAAGTAACGGAAGTTATTTTATACGTTTTTATTTTATCGATTTTTCATTGCTAACGATAATTCAATGTTTGTAATTAATTATTTTTTATATATGCTATATATATTATTGATGATATTTGGATAAAATTTTGAAATCACGTCGTTTTTTTTTCAGTAGTTAATATTAAAAATGATTTTTATTATAATAATATATCAATATTTTTTAATGTATTTTTATTATGTAAAATTAATTTAAAAAATAAGTCTTAATATTAGTATTGAAAATTTATTATAAAATCATAACAAAATATAAGAACTAGGTATAATGGATCATATATGATTTAAAATATTTTTTTATTATTTTTATGGTTATACATTATTTGATAAATGAAAAAATCAAGCGGTAAAGGGTTAAAATATATCTATTTTATATTATTAAATACTTAATTTAAAGTACCAATTGATCGTTTTTAAAATCATAAAATATTTTACAATAGATTATTTACAATGCAATTGATTTATTTTTTTAATAAATTCTCGAATAAAAATATGTATAAAAAATAATACATCAATATTCTGATTGCTTAGTGAAAAATATTCGTTCAAACGTTTTCATTTTATTTTTTGTGTTTATATTGCGTCACACCTGTTGAGAAGAACTGTCATAAAATCTTTTTCAATATATTACGTTTAATATATATATAAATACGAATTTTGTAAATATAAATAATATATATATATATATGTGATAAAATTTGATAAAATTAAAATATTATATATAATTAATTAATTAAAAAAAAAAGTGACAATATATTTATTATATTATATTATTATATATATTATATATAAGGGTATAATATTATATATATGAAATATGTACGTAATTATATGACACAATACGTATGTTGTGCGCGCAATGAGATGATTATGCTCGCTGTTTACGAGCGTTCTCCTATCGATCAGAGCGAGAAAGAGATAGAGCAGCGCTTGTCAAAGTGTGGGAGGCGACGCCCTCCCCCTCCCCCGTTCCCCGCCCCACCCCCTACCCCCAAGTATTCGACGTTATCTGTCCGCCATTAGACGGGAGGGCAGGGGGAGAGGGGGAGGGAGGGCGGCCTCGCACAAATGTCTCCGTCGTTATCTCGGCTCGAGCATCTTCTCGGGTCGACTGAGGTACCGCGGATGAGAGACCACAACAATAAAATTATACGAACGTGTTTCATATCGCGAACATTCGTTCTTGTTAACATTATTATTATTATTATTATTATTATTATTTGTCATTATTTGTCGTTGTCGAGCGCTGGTTTTTTTTTTTTCGTTTTTCGTTTTCAGTTTAATTAAAACGACATCAGTGTCGGCGCGTTCGCTGTTCGTTCGCTTTCGCCATTTTTCTTTTCTTTTTCTTTTTTTTTTTGCTCTATTTCGTTTTGTGCTGAAATGGGATTGTTCTGTTTTCTGAATGCTTTTGAATATTTTATTAATTATTAATAGAAAAATAAAATTTTTGATTATTTTTAATTATTCAATTGAGTTAAAATTTTGCATTCCTATTAATTCTCGATGACAATGCGTTAATCAATCAGCAAATTTAACAATTAATTCATAAATTGTTGTTAATTAATTAATAAAAAAATTATAGTGATTCCTATGTGCCTAAAAATATATTGCATAATTTTTTAAAAATATATGGTTAATTGATTTTTGAATAATATTGAAATTTCAGTTTAATTAAATAACGATTTACAAATTTTTAATGTATATTTTCAGCACTATAAACAATGATTACATTATATAAAGAATTTTCAGATAAATAATTATTTTGATATTTTTCAGGAAACAAATGTGTTTTCAAATTTTATTAATAAAAATAATAATTAAATATATCAGCAAATGTAATGAATAATGAAATAAATTAAAATTTTCAATGATTACAGAGCATATTTGAATGTCACAATATCTTATTAAAATAGATATATAATATTAATATTTACAATAAATAAATTTAGATTTTTTTATGATGATATATTTATTTTAAAATTACTGTAATATAGTTTTCTAATTGAATATCATTATGTATATATTCAATTGAAATTTGCCGACATACACACATTTTTTAATATAATTATTTTAATTTTTTTTTTTTTTGGATCATTATTATAATGTTAAATACACGAATCGGCAGTCTGTCGATGATATATATATATATATATATATATATATATATATATATATATATATATATATATATATATATATATATATATATATATATATATATATATATATATACGGAAATACTTAAATATATTTCAATATTGAGATTAAAATCGCATTTACAATGCTAAATACGTTAAAATAATTAAGCCGCGGATGAAATATAATACAATTCTTAGCCGGTCCGACATTTATTTTTATTTCTATTTTCGCCGAAAGGGGGAAAAAATATTAAAAAGGCTTTGTTTTTTTTTATATATATTTCTTTTTCGTTGAAAATGGAAATTGATATTACTAAGAGTCGTTTTTGCGGGATCAGCGTGACGTAGCTAAATTCAACAAGGTTGAGTTAACAAGGTTTTAACATATAGAAAAATATAATTTTTTTAAAATTGTAATTAATAAATATGGTCCTAATTGACGTGACGTGCGCTTTTTCGACGAAACGTACCTAAATAAGGGCACAAAAAAAATATGCATAAATATTATATGTATACAAATGTGTGTGTGTGTGTGTGTGTAAATTTAGAAAATGGAGGGATATAGTGTTAGAAAGAGAAGGAAGTTTTACTAAAGAGGCATCGCTATCAAAATTAGTGATTAGTCATTACGTATACTAAAAACATCATAGATAGGGGTATTTATCATTAACAAGCGGGAGATTAGAGTATAACGGTTATATGTGCCTGAATTTTTTTTCTAGTTTTAAATATATTTTAATTTAAAATTGTATAGGAAGAATTTCAAGAAATCAAATTGTAGAAAATCAATAAAAAAAATAAAAATTTAATATTTTAATATAAATATATAATATAATTTGATATAAAAATTGTATTATTGTTAATTTATCGAGAAAATATGATATTAGAATTATGTATAAAATTGAATAGACATCATTAATTATATAAAGAAATAAATCAATAAAATTACTATCCAATAAAAGTGATTTTATTTACAAAGTCGAGTCATCAGCTCTACGTCCAACATTCGAACACTGCTCTTTCTGAAGAACTGACTATTTCGTATATTTTTTTAAGTAGAAAAAAATATTTATGTATATACGGTTGAAAGTTATTAACAAATACGTCGATTTACTAGCGTTACTCGCGCACAAACAGACTCACTCGCCGATAAATTAAGATGTTTTGACGGCACCATGTGTGTTGTGTGCGACCTGCCCGAACTTCTAATGCGCTAACTCAATCGTGAAATAATAATAATAATAATAAAAAAAAACAAAAAAACGCTATTCATTCGCGGCCATTTAGTCAACATTATAACAATATATTATTAATAAATAATATTGTAATATAGGTATTTATAGGCGCGCATATGGAGTTACCAACACACCGGAGAACGCGTGTAAAAATTTACACGCGCTCATTGTAAAAGTCATGCTGGCCTTTTATAGCGCACGCCATTTAGGCGTTTCTAGAATTTATTACACGAATATAATAAATAATAATAGGGTCTTTTTTAAGGGAAAAGTGCGCCTTTTCGACGGTTTCGAATTATCGCTTTTACGTATTCGTCCATGTGTTACCGTTAATGATCGCGAATCGAAAGCGTTGGCTTATAAATATGGTCAGATTTCGAAAGAAACTTTGAAATACGAATGTAATTTTTGATGATAAAATTCTGCATTTATTTATTATAAAATATTTATATAAGTCTCTAGTGGTTGATTGATTCAATTTTGAAGAATATGATAAGAAATTTCGAAAAAATATCAGATGTATGCCAATGAATCAAATTGAAATAATTTATATGAAAATAAATATATTTTTTGTTGAAATAAATATTTGAAAATTTAATATAAAATTAATGATTCGATTTTGTGACAATAATGAATATTAAAATTTACATTAGAAAATGATTAATACTCTAAAATAAATTTTATGGAATTTAATTAAACGTATACAGATTATTAAATAATATCATTTTTAGTATATACACATTAAAATAATAGATTTTATTCCAATTTCGTGCTTTGCGAGTAACATATATAACACATAAAATTACGATATATTCACGAAATATTCCCCCCCCCCACCGATCGGTCAAAAGGTGTTACGCATTAATTAAAACGTTTAATTATCTGTGTCTAATGCTTAATGTTTCGCGCCGAATAACTCCGTAATTAAATATGAAAAATACGCGTCTCCTTTTTTTTGTAAAGTGATCCCGATATTCCCGTATTATTTTATAAATTATATATGTTTATGTTGTGTATTTTTAATATGGAATTTTATGTTATTATTTATAGCTAACATACTTTTTACGAATAAAAATATTTTAGAATCACCTGTATTTAAAATTGAATAAGTAATACATTTAATAAATATACAAATCGATGGCGTGTTACTTTTTTCCACTGACTTTCGCATATGAATAAAAAATAAAAATTAAACTTTTTTTTATATTTTAAAAATATAATACAATATATAAATTGAAGAATTTATATATATTTATATCATAATATGTAAATTCGTTATAATTTGTATCGGAAAAATTAGTTTTTCCGAGCGGTCGAGATTTAATTGCGTTCGTTATAATTTTCCACGCTGAACTCGTACAAAAATTATCGATTCGTCACAACGCGGCTTTCGTGCGAAGCTTTACGTATTTCGTAAGGCTTTCACGGAGCTTTCGGTTAATTTACATTCACGCACGTGAAGACAGCTATCGTTATCGCCGTACAAAAATCCGGAAAAACTACACACACGTTATATCGTAAATCAAAGGTCGCAATTTAATAATACTATTATAGAATGAAAATTTAATCCATTTATTTTACACTTGATATACATTTACTCCGGTAAAATTAGACGTTTTTGATGATTTTTTTATATCGTGAAATTTCTTTCTGGAAATATATTCTACATATCGAGTTGAACGAGGATCAGAAGAGTTCCCACCTCCAAAGAGGGAGCTTCCCTCCGAAAATCACGAAAAACCTCCAAAAATTCGACCGTTTTTGAGTTTTCCGGATTTATCTCAAAAACCATAATTCGGATTGAAAAAGTGTCAATGAATAAAATATTGCTCATAAAATTCTACATTTAAAATGTTATATTAATAATTTGCGTAATTGCCACTGGTTTTCTGTAAAAAGTGCTCGAAAATAGGCCTAAAATGGACCTCTCGGCCAAAAATTTTCGTTGCGCGGTTTTGGTAACGATTATCTCAAAACAGATTGATTTTACGGGGGTATCGAAGAGGAAAAAAGTTGTAGAGCAAATCCTGCTCTATAATAATCACTTATTATATTTTAAGTTAATTGTTTGAGTTTTTTCAAAATTTGAGTTTTCCCGATTTTGATCCGACGTTTTTGCACGGTAGTCTGGCAGTTAAATGGATTTTTTAATGATAAAAATATCAATATCCTGAAATTTCTTTCTGAAAACGCATTTAAAATAACAAGCTGTAATTGAATACGAAAAGTTACACCCTCCAAAGAGGGAGCTTCCTCTTATATTTACCGAAAACCACCCAAAATTTGACTTTTTTTCAGTTTTTCGCTTACAACTTAGAAACTATTACTCAAATTGAAAAGATGTTCAAAGACAAAATATTCCTTATAAAATTCTTCATTAAAAATGTTCTATTCATAATTTGCGTAATTGCGTTAATTTTCTCTAGAAAAGCCCTCAAAGTAGAGGATGCCGCGTTGACAACAGGGGTGTTTTTAGAGGTTTCGACAAATATCTCGAAACCTATCAACTAGCGCCCAATATTTCTTCATATATCGTAAAGAACATGATTTTTGCTATTGGCTAATTATAATTTACTTTATTTTAACTTAGGATATTACATTTTTTTTGGCGCTTAAAGTTGAGCATTTTTTTCGCGATTGCACATTGTACGCGTAAAACTTCGTTCAATTTTGGACTTACTACCTGCTCAGGGATTTGTAATCCTTTTATATTTAAGAATGCATTCGTAACTAATTTTAGAAAGATAAAAAATATTTTTTTTCAATATTAATTTTTGAAATATATATTTAGGTAGATTTTTTTTATAATATTTATTTCAAATATAATACTTCTAAAATATAATTTTGTTATATTTTTTTATTTTCATACTAATATACATTAATTTCTTTAGTTTATAATGAATTAGTAAAAAAAATATATTTTGATTAAAAAATGTTGGAAATTTTAAATATTATTTATAATTCTCGCATAGAAACTGAGAGACCTAAACTTTTTGTCGAATGCCATGATACCTGCGCGCGTACAGTTATAAACCCCTGAGCTAAGGGACTAGTTGCCTTTTTCATACAATAGACTTGGATTTTTTTTGAAAAGATAGTTTTACAATCTTTTCAAGAATTCGTAAACAATAAAATGTTAACGTAATTATTTCTTCTTCCTTAGGTCTTTCAAATTTTTATTTATGACTTACAAAAACTACAAACTGTTTTATTTACAAAATATGCGGAAACCACTGTATTGAAACCTTTTGTAGAATAAAGTAAATACTTATGTTCATTCACGCCCAGAGAAAATATTTTTTTATTTATAAAAAAATTGTGAATATTCTTGGATTTACCATTAACGATACAAATGTTCACGAGTAATTTTTTAACCGCTTTTGGTAATTATTTTTGGTAAAAAATATTAGGTGAAAAAAATCAAATATAATAATAATTATTACCTATTTTTTCTCTAGTATTTTTATAAAATCATTTACTTTCATATTCTTATAAATTTAAAAAACTTAAGAAATATATTATACATTAAAACTTTATATATAGCATTAATTTTTATATTTCTCGAAGATATAAAAAAATATAAAAATAGAATAAAAATTATAACAATAGGATTATTATAGCTTAGATTACATTTTATATTTTTTTTATTTATTAAAACCTTCAATTAGCTTCAAATTAAAGAATTAAGCAAAATAATAATTTGACTTAACCAAATAGCAATATAAAGTTTATTAAAAAAATAAACAATTCTTTCTTTTGAATAATTAAATTAAAATAATTTATTTTTTATGTGAAATATTTTCGATTTTTTCGGAAGTTACAAAGAAACCAACAGAAGATTTTATTGCCTACAATATTCGTCTTTGTTATGGTTGTAAAGATATCTTTTGGAAACGCCTTTTAAAGTGAATAGACTAATATAACAATGAACGGGTACTGCGTAGAATGTCCAAAATTGAACGAAGTTTTATGCGTACAATGTGCAATCGCGAAAAAAATGCTCAACTTTAAGCGCCAAAAAAAATGTAATATCCTAAGTTAAAATAAAGTAAATTATAATTAGCCAATAGCAAAAATCATGTTCTTTACGATATATGAAGAAATATTGGGCGCTAGTTGATAGGTTTCGAGATATTTGTCGAAACCTCTAAAAACACCCCTGTTGTCAACGCGGCATCCTCTACTTTGAGGGCTTTTCTAGAGAAAATTAACGCAATTACGCAAATTATGAATAGAACATTTTTAATGAAGAATTTTATAAGGAATATTTTGTCTTTGAACATCTTTTCAATTTGAGTAATAGTTTCTAAGTTGTAAGCGAAAAACTGAAAAAAAGTCAAATTTTGGGTGGTTTTCGGTAAATATAAGAGGAAGCTCCCTCTTTGGAGGGTGTAACTTTTCGTATTCAATTACAGCTTGTTATTTTAAATGCGTTTTCAGAAAGAAATTTCAGGATATCGATATTTTTATCATTAAAAAATCCATTTAACTGCCAGACTACCGTGCAAAAACGTCGGATCAAAATCGGGAAAACTCAAATTTTGAAAAAACTCAAACAATTAACTTAAAATATAATAAGTGATTATTATAGAGCAGGATTTGCTCTACAACTTTTTTCCTCTTCGATACCCCCGTAAAATCAATCTGTTTTGAGATAATCGTTACCAAAACCGCGCAACGAAAATTTTTGGCCGAGAGGTCCATTTTAGGCCTATTTTCGAGCACTTTTTACAGAAAACCAGTGGCAATTACGCAAATTATTAATATAACATTTTAAATGTAGAATTTTATGAGCAATATTTTATTCATTGACACTTTTTCAATCCGAATTATGGTTTTTGAGATAAATCCGGAAAACTCAAAAACGGTCGAATTTTTGGAGGTTTTTCGTGATTTTCGGAGGGAAGCTCCCTCTTTGGAGGTGGGAACTCTTCTGATCCTCGTTCAACTCGATATGTAGAATATATTTCCAGAAAGAAATTTCACGATATAAAAAAATCATCAAAAACGTCTAATTTTACCGGAGTAATTATATTATTTTTATATATGATGTTTAATATAAAAATATTACAATAGATTTTTGCGAAATTAAAAAAAAATGTGACGATTTTATAATATATGTCCAAATTTTTGACTTTGAATAGTTTGTTTCATATTTGTTAGATATATATATGTTGCAGTAAATAACGAGAAATCATTCAGTATAGCGTCAGCTTTAAAAAGTACAGTCGGTTCCGTCTCGTTTCATTTTCAGTCTCGTTATCGAATAAATGAAGTCGTTTCGATCCGATGCATTGTATGCGCATATAAAAACTCATTTCCTTTAATAAAAGTGATTGATGACGTTTTGACCAATGCATTTTTTATAAATAATGTCGGGTGTGGAAGTAAAAGAAAATGAAAACACGAGCATAAACTCGGTCGTATTATCGTATAAAAAGTGCGATATTTTATTTTGATTTCGATGTTATTACATAATAAATGATATATATATATATATATATATATATATATATATATATATATTTATATTTAGTAATATTTTTTTTTTATTAATAATGGGATCTTTGTTTTATAAATTGAATCAATATATATAAAATTGTGTGCATAATATGTGCAACAGTTGTGAGAATTCGTTTCATCACATATATGCCATTATGCAATTCAATAATTGCACATTTTAAAACGTCTAAAGCGACATATGTCGTGTAATTTTGTAATAACATTGCAAATTTGGCGATCAGACAATGCACACACACACACACACATATTTATAATATATAATTACAGTCAATATGCGTTACTGTAAATTACAATTATTATAAACTTTCGATAAAAATAATTTATTACAGTAATTGTTCAATATTTTTAGTCATATTCTATATATATATATATATTTATTTTTTTTCAATCCGCATCATTTTATATGTGATTTATTATAAAATTTACTGTAAAAAACAACAGATGAAATATTTGATCACCTATGTCTTAATTAATATTATTTTGTTGAAGCAATATATGCGATAAAATTGAACGCAATAATAAATACGACATCAAATTTTATATCGTATCGATCCAAAGGAACCAAATGCCGTAACGGCAACGATCCAATAAAATAAATAAATTGCGCGCATACGTTACGTTCTCATTTTGTAAAGGCGCTCGCACACGAGCGATAAAACGAAAATAAAATAAAATAAACCAAATGAAATAAAGAATTTAGCCCGCGGCCGTTGGACCGCCTTCGAAGTCACAACTTGTGATGGATCGGGCTTTGATCTTTCTCGCCGGTTCTTGCCACTTACCACACTTGTCGATTGACCACTTTGCCACCGGGCGAAAAGTCGTAAGCGGTGATTTGTGTCGTATAATTGCGACACTGACATCGGCGCAGTGTCCTCTTTTATATATCGCATATATATATATATATATATATATATATATATATATATATATATATATATGTTCTGCGGCAATCGTAACGTTTCTTTCGATTCGCACTTGTAATTTGTCTTCATTTGCATTTACTCGTCAAATGTTCTCAAACTGTGAATTTTTTATAATTCATCATATATATATATATATATATATATATATATATATATATATATATATATATATATATATATATATATATATATATTACATATTTTATTGTTTTTGAAATGTATCAATTTATATAAATTTTTTCACATAAATCTAATATAATTTTGCACGCTTCGTATAATTGATTTTGCGATTCCGCAATCGATCTTAAGCCAGAATAATGCTTATATATATACTTATCTGTGCATGTAATTATTTAACTAACTAAAATAATAACAATTAAAAATCAGAAATTTATATTTTATATTTATAACTAATTCATTATAAATTGATTATTTAACTGTTGCTTCGATAACACTATTCAATAATAATATAATAAAAAAATCAAATCTCATAAAATTTTATTGAATTATTTATATCCATTTGAATATCTCACTATTGGACTTACGCTACTTTCAAAATAAAAGCTTGATTCATTTCATTAATTAGAAAATTTTCATATTATAAAAACTTAATAATTTTAAATTTATTAAGCAAAAAATTGTTATAGAAAGAAAAGATCAAAATAGACATTTGCCATTTTCATAATAAACGACCTATATAAAATTCGACTTAGTATAGAACTAATTGTAATTGATAAAAATAATAAAAAGTGACATTATTTAATATTATTTTAATTATTAAAAAAAAATGTCATATGATTAATATTAGTTCAGATGACATTGAACTCTAATGTCAATCGTATACGATGCGAAAAATTAGTAGTAAATTCCATCTGACTTTTTGATTGTTTGAAAATTTTATACACACACAAACACATACATCATAACGTCGGGCCCGTGTTAAATGTTGCGCACATTATTAGCATGTAATACGTGTCGTTTGTAACATTTTAAATGTCAACGCCTGTCACGTGAATATGATTAACCTTTGCAAGTTTTAAAATTTTCGCCGTGTTCTTTATTTTATTTTTTTGTTCGATTTTGATTTATATCTCGTGTTTTGAGCATGTTTATATAATATATGCAAATTGCGTGTTTCATTATTATTTAAGCGTTATGAAAATTATAAATTCTTACGCGATGAAAAATAAAAAATATTGACTCAATATCGCGTTTCATAATTGTCAATATTTCGATTCGGTTGTTTAATCGCTTAATCTGTGCGATCGAGAAAGTTCGATCGTAAATTATCGCATTATAATTGCGAATCGAACAAATATAATTTACATTAATAGTAATTTTTATAGAACGAAAAAAAATGAAATGTTTGGAAATCTTCGGGTTTGTTTATAACGATAAATTTTAATTCGCATTATTGTATTATAATCGCATGTTTTATTCATGCGAAAATTTAATGTTGAAATATGAATCATATTTATTAATATATATATTATTTGCTATTGCGTTTTTATGTCAACTCTAGGGTGGTTTACCGTTGCCGTATTTAATTCAATAAAATTTCATTTTTTTTTTTACAATTAAAGTTGATTAATTTCACCTGAAATTATATATTGATAGAATATAGAACAATTTCCAAAATAATACATATTTCATATAAATATTCCGATCGGATTCTCGTTATTCATTCACACGAATCAACAACGTATCGAAAGTTACGAATCTCCATTCAATATACGACTATTTATTTTTACTTTTGTGTTTTTTTTCGACGTTCCTTCGGATTCTTTTTGTCGGAACGTCGCTTGTCGGATTAAGATCCGGACGGATTTAAATCCGGACCACTTACGGCTTTGCTCTTTTTTCTCACAATACCTATATAAATATACATATGAATATAATACAAAAAAAAAGTAACACATATATTTATATTGTATACACGATAGTTGTAACTAACTAAGATCGATAATATCAAAAATAAATATTAAAAAAAAATATTACAATAATATTAACACGCCGACATGACAAATGCGCGAACGAAAAAATCGCATATATATCATAAGCAATATTATATATTTAATTTTAATTTATTTTAAATTGTAATAATGATATATTTGATTAATAAAATAACACACATATTAAACTAATGATTATTATATAAAAATTTATATTGATATTTGGCGAGCGAAATATCTTTTGACGGATGAATGCGGCTTTGCTGTCCGTATAAGCGGTGTCCTACTGTACTTTCGAAATTTATATTCGACGATATGTACGCACAAGACGATAGGTTTTTATCCGCGATCCGATCGTGGACCAGTTGGTCCCGATGTGTCAAGACGTTCATGTTTTGTACAAGTGAAGAATGCCAGCGGACTACCGGCCATTTGTCTGAATCGATGTCGTGCTTTTAAAATCACTTTTGATATGGCCAAAACGTCAAAAATAAAATTAAATATTGTTAAATATTAAATTTTATTTAATCATGTTGTATATAAACTAAATACATATACATATATACCATATATATATATATATATATATATATATATATATATATATATATATATATATATATATATATATATATATATACATATATATATATATATATGAAATACTTGGCAAAAAAATACGCTACATATAAATAAATATTGATTATAAAAAATTGAAATTGCACTTAAATTAAAAAATATTTTTTACAATTACAAAAATTATATTTTGGTTATAAAGGATTTCAACGAAAAAAAAAAATTAACCACAATTGGCGAAATTCGGCGATGTTACACCGTAATGACAAGGCAACAAACACGTGGAACAAAGGTGAATTTTGTCATTAGACGAGCTCGAAAGCACGAAAAGCACATTCAACGGATTCATATCGCGACAAAACCTATTATTACCGAAATTATTAGGCATGATCCACACGCGCGTGTATTATACGCGTGCTGAAATTAGAGACGTCATATGAAGATACGAGAATACGAAGGAACTATATAAATTAAATCTACTATTTATACCATATATACAATCTTTATTTTTCAGCAATTAAATATTAAGTTTCAACTGAAAACAATATTATAATTATATAAATATATTCACCACTATATTTTATTAAATATTTCGAATTTAAATTGAAATTTCTTCAAATTTCACTTGTATCCTTTATATTTTGATCGTTTCAGATTACACATGTAAAGTCCCAAAATACAGTGGTGCAAAAGGAGAGCGAGAAATCACGTCGTGAAGGGTTTCTCGTGTGCCATACACAGAAACGTCAAGATATTTTAATGGACCACGACCCCAAAACTGGACTCAAATATCATTCTGGACGATCTGGAATGTCAGTCATTTATGTTAGCGTACGCCTTTACAAATATACAGGATGATTCAATAATACGAGACGACTTATATCGATCTAAGATCGAGAGAACGATTCGACACAAATTCAATCGTCAATTGAGATGTTCGATTTTGAAGATATTTTTCACTATTTTAATTTGTCGATGCGTAATCTTAAATATGTATTTTTGATCTGTACATTTTTATAGATCATCCTGTATAGCATTATGCGTGTATTAACATGTGTGTCTGTGTGTGGCCAAAAGTTGTGACCGAAAGTGGCGAATGTTGGCCGTCTCAAGATACTCATCTCGAAATGCTATGTCCAAACGGACGGCTACTGCACGAAATCGCTCAATTAACCGAATGTATTTTTATATACTGCCTTATTATTTTATCTGGCAATATGTAAAATATGATATTTCAAATGATAAAATATATTATCATATTTATGATAAGATTTATCAATGAAATCCTCTTAATTGCGATGGGAAATAATTTCAATTGCCCTGTAATGATGTATTCTTTTTTTTTACATCAACAACATTAAATGAATGTCATAAAAATAATATATATTTTATATATTTAAAAATATACAAATTCGACATTGTTTACGTTTTCTATATATTAACGATTTAAAGACTAAATTTATATTGTCCTATATATTTCTTATATAGTAAAAATTTCAATCAATAAATCAAAGTTAAAACTATAGCCTTGATTGTGTACTAAATAATCTAATGCGATATATCAAATTAATAACATACATTGACACAAATTAATAACATACATTTAAGTTTTTAAAACATGGTAATAAATTCATACGAAAAATTCGTGATAAATTACTGTCAGTTTGTTGCGCGCACACTAGCTCCATCTATTGACTCGTAAACGCAACTCATTTTTTTTTAAATGCACGAAATCGGCTAAATAGTTTTATATAAAACTGATGACTCGAATCTATAAAAAAAAATAATCGTATTTTTTTTTGTAATTTTTATATTATATATTGTAAGTAGGTATAATCATCATAAGTTAATGATTATACCTACTATTACAATATTGTAAAAATTACAAAAATATAAATATATATATAAAATCAAACACACACACACACATACATATATATATACATATATATATATACATATATATCTTATCGTAAACGAATCGTTGATCGAACTGTCAAACGGGAATCTCACTTCCATTTAACCGTCGTACAAATCGCCATGATGTTTTTATTTAATCCGAACCTATCATGATTTATTAATTCGATGGTTCGTCGGTGGTCGGAGTCGAACACAGACTCAAGACGTACAACACGATAAACGACCCGAAACCGCATTTTATTATTTATATATATATATATATATATATATTTTCATTTCGACTAATAATAATAATAATAATAAATACACATATAATATATAATATAACCACTTTTGAACGGTTCAACAAAAGACCGTTTTCCAGGTGATCCATCTTACAAGAGTCGCTCGTGTGGCGAATAAAAAAAAATTTTTTTATTGTATTTATCACGAGTGACGTGTGTGTGTGTATGTAATATATTTTTTGTTATATTATATTTATTCTTTATTAAGTTGTGATCGATCACGGGAAGATTTTTGTTTCGGTTTGTCGCGCGCGTTCGAATTTTAATCCGTTTCGTTGTTATTGCGACGTCCGTCTTTTTATAACGCGATTGTCGTCGTAACAATCGTGTACAACGAGAATCAGTTTTATTTTATATTAAATAGTTGCGTATTCGACTCGATTCTTATTATTATTATTTTTTTCTTCGGATGGAAATGATGGATGCGGAATGTGATAAATTTAAAACGCATCGGTTAAATTAAATCGAAATTTATTATAAACGTATTATTTACTATTCATATTATTTCAATAAAATATTTTTATAATACACACAAAAAAATTGATATATTTAAAAAAGAAACATTGCTCTTTAAACCATATATAAAAGATTTTTTTGATTACATATATGAAATATTTTTTCCATCATATTATTAAAACTTCGACATGATATTTTTTTATTTAAATTCAATTAAACAACCTTATAATAATGTCCTTTAATTACAATCTCTATCTTTTTCCTTTTTTATGATAATAAACTAGCATTTTAATAGGTAAGGAACTAATGTTTTTTTATAATCTTATTTATTATAATTTTTCCATAGTTTTTTTTTTTTTGGTATTTTATATAATATATACAATGTATATAGTACAATATCTAATTAGAAATACTTGTGTATTATTCTTATTTAGTGCAGTCTTCATGAAAAATCATTTTTGAAAAGTGGTCTTTATAAATAAAAAAAATATCCCAATCCTGGAATACAACAATAATCATTTTTCTATACATTTTCTATAAAAAAAATATTTCGTATTTTTATATGGAATAAATAATAATTTTATTCAAAGCATGTACTTTGAGGTTTAATATCTAAATATACGACTTACGTCTGAAATATATACATGTAATTACTGGAAGCACCTGAAACGACATCAACTTTATATGATAGTATAAAATTATAAGTCGATTCAGGTTGAACTTTTCACATATTGCCTTACCAAGTATTAATTCACAGTTCGCAATAGCACGTGTCTCAATTTACACCTAACTTTTGTTAAATTGTAGCGTTTCTGCGGTGGTCTCGACCGCGTTATGAATGACACTTTGACATGCACGGACACTTGGCTCACGCACGACTTCGTGTGAACCATGCTTAAAAAAAAATTCTACGTACACATTCTTATATATACAATAAAATACGGACGGGAATTAAGTTTTGATATTATAATTTTATATATTTCTTCCGTTCGCAAAGTTCAAATTGTAAGTTTTAACGCAATATTATTTTTTTATATATTCGATTTGATCGTATTATTAAAATTATTAATTGATAAAATTAAAATTAAAAATATTATTAATAATATAAAAAAAATGATGAAGCATCAATCAAAATTGCGCCATCTGTTGAAAAAATGCAATTAATGTAGTTTTTAACTGTTTATTAACAAAAATTTATCATGTAGATATAACAATACCTTCATGTGAATTAGTAAGGATGCAGCTTTAGCGACATTCGCGGGATATTCATACGATATTATCATTGTTGTTAATAACATCGTGTGTTTTAAAGACATAAATTATCTAAAATATCATGTATTCGCATGCGTTATATAAATTAAGTTAAATTCTCTGAGCGTTGTTGCTCTTTACATAAAGCGTTGTTACATTATGTACAAATATAAATCAGTGATTGTTTAATCTTTTTTCATACTTTCGTAATTTAATAATTATTATTTTTTATTCCGTTAGACATGTATGAAAGCAAAAATTAAAATTAAATAATATCATACGTTAAATTCGCGTGATGATTTAATTATATAACCTTTTTATGTTTTGTTGAGATCGTGTTTGAAATTACGAAAGACCATGACATATATCAATATTATAATTGTTTCAAATTTACTGATTTTTTTAATCGTTTTGGAAGGTTGATTCTAAAGTTGACGATTCGATTTCATATAAAATATATAAAAAAAAATTTGAACGAAAATCTTTAATTGTAATAGATAAATCGCATTATCAATTTACAACATTTAATAAAATTATAATCATTAAAGCAATGAAGCGATTATGTATATATATATATATATATATATATATATATATATATATTTAAATTTAAAGCAAAAAAAAATACGGCATTCAGAGGTCAAACCGATTAAATCCGAACGAAGAAAGATCAATCAACTCCATACAAAATAGCACATTTTAAATTGTTGCAACCTCAACTATCGGTTACACCTGTCTTTAGATTGATAAAAAAAAATAAATAGCGTAATAATAATAATAAAAAAAGCCAAAACAGGGGTGTATCATATGCGGTGCGGGAGCCTAATTGCTTCAGGTTTCACTCTATCATTCGTGAGCTATAAATCACTATAGCCGGCTATAGTGATTTCGTACGAACTATATAATCGCGATTTGCGCATGGTCTTTAATTACGGTTAATTATATGAAATTTCGATTTATTGCCGAGCCGAGGGGACCCCGTTTTTCTACAGCAATTTTGCGGGGTTTCGGAATTATACTCGTCACGTATAAAGATCGATAGAGCTGAATTCAACATGTCATTTGTATCTTTCAACAATATATTACAATATAGAATCATCCTCTTCATCTTTCTCTATTTTTACTTGAAAGAAAGTTGAAAATGATCACTTTAGCAAAAAATACATATCTTAATTTTTAAAACGTCTGCATCTTCTAGAAAATGATTTTGAAAAAAAAAAATAGTGTAATATTGATCTCATAGGATATTTATTATAAATCGTGATTGGATTTGTTAATTTTTAAGTGATTTTGTTGTCATTTTTAACGTTATTCTTAATAATTGCTTACATCTCAATATCATGAGCGTCGATAATTTATTGGAAAATTTATTAATGATACAATATCTATTTATCCTTATCCAAATTTCACTCATTGAAAGCAAAATAGTATTTTCAGATTTTTTGAAAAACAAAAATTCAAGTACAAATTTTGGAAAAATAGGGAGATATAAAGGCAAAACTGAAAAATCTCAAATAATTATTAAATTGGATTTATTAAAAGTTCACTCATATAAGGTCAATAATTTTTTTTTTCAATTAAATTCTATCTAATCGACTATATTTTATAATTTTGCACACAAACCTTTTATTTATCGAATTAAAAGTAATTATCGCACTCGTCTTTCGTTTTAATTCACATTATCGTCATTATAACAGTGATAAAGTTGTCATGCGTTTTATATGCACGTTCGCATGACGAACTCGTTTTTATTTGTTTATTTATTTATTTATTTTTTTTAGCATATATATGTGCAAGTCGTTTTTTTTTTCATTTCATTTCACATTTCAACAATGCAACGTGCGACTCTCGGTAATTTATTACTCGCAAATGCATGTATTATTCATGTTCAGATTTCAGTAAGATCTTTTATTTTTAATGCTTACAAATTATATTAGAAATTAACGACGAAGTTGTCGTTGTTGTCACGCGATTTAGCGGCGCGTTTCGAATTTATAATGTAATATTTTATAAATTTAGCAATTTGAGAATTTATGCTTTCGATAATCGCCTTGCACCGTGAACTTTGTGAAAATGTTAATCGGCAGTCAGACGCGAATGTTTATATATTGTTATTTTTTTTTTTTGCATATTGATTATGAATAATTTTAAAATGTCTTAAGATTTAATTCTGACGTTTGATATAATACTTTGACGCCTGAATGGCTGAGTGATTAAATTCACTTACCTATATTAAAATTTCTAATATGCAAGAATTTATAATATTAATTTAAACAAAACATATATGAATGTATATGAAATACAAGTAAAATTCGACAATGGACATGAGTCATCAATGATGACTCATGTACATATAAAATTAATTTTCCAAAAGAGATTTTGTATTTGTATGGCCTAATTTTAATGATACAATATTTTTTTTTACAAATATTACGAATATTTTTAAATTGATATTTTGTTTTTATACAGGATGCGCACAAAAATTTACGATCAAAATCAAAATCGCACCACTTGCACTATGGATTGTCGCTGAAGCATTCAAGTTGTCCAATTAAACAGATGGTTCCATCATTATGTGCGGTCCAGCGAGCACCCTCTACAAAGGTTCATCCCCTATTTATACATAAGCATTACGCTATTAGAGTACACACGATATAAATGCTGGAATTTAGTGTTGAAAATTAAAAAAAAATGAACAAAATCGTCAATATCTAAAGAATCATTTCTAAATGAAATGTCAATTTTTTTTCTAATATTAATATTATTATATTTATAGTATATAAATGATTAATAAAATTGAATTGAATATGCTGTATTGGGAATTATTGTATTTTTTACGCATTTGCATCTTTCGTACTCTGATGTTTTCGTACGTATAAATTGGTTTCGTTTTACGATTTACTAGTCGCCATCCAGTCAGTAGTTTCACCCTCCCTTCAGTACAAACTGCCTCCAATAATCATGTTATTTACCATCGTTTCCGCATGTTTCGCCGATAAATATTTAATTTACAAGTACGACTCGTCGTAATGTTGCTCAACCCCAAAACTATTCCGGCAATGAGCCTTTTTTCCATTATTGTTAAGCTATGCGGTCGATTTTACCACTTGACCGCAACATTATGCAAGTTTAATGTCGTGTAGATCGAATTTGATCAAAGTTAATATAATGAAAATCAGTTTGTACCGTTTGGTAGACTCTGATTAATATATTTTTTTTTTATCTTAAATTATTTTCAATCTTGTATATTATTATTTTTTATATACAGTTTGTTCTTGAGTTACAAAAAAAAATAAATATATATTTTGCATGTTTCTTGTGATTGATTTCGCGCTTTTATATGTACTTTTTTATGTATGCAGTTATTTACTTAACCAACTAAAACAATAACAATTAAAAATCTATTATATCTAATTCGAACGTCGTACGTTGAGAACTGATTAATTTTATATTCTTTTTGTCTACGGTAAATTTTGTCGAAAAATCCCCTTTTCAATATCATATCGAACAACGATCGCATCGCATTACTAATAATGATAATGTAAAAACGACAATTATTACAAAAACCGCACCGGATTTATTGCGAAAATTTTTTCGCATCACCGCATACGCGTTATATTATATACGAATATGTAATATAATAAATGCGACCGATAATTTATTTATCGCAACGACGCGTACGTATATTTATTTACAAATAACAATTTTTCCGCACAATAATGTCCATAAGGGGAGGGGGGGGGATGAAAGATATACGAATACGGGGGGGGGTCGATATCATAATAATGTGGCTTTTTGAGCGTTTTCCCATAAATATCGCATTGCAATCGCGTTAACCGCAACGATTCAAATCGAAGGGTGAGCGGATGATCCAAAATGCGACCACCCCTAGCTAATAAATGAACTTTTTGCTCGGCGAACAGTGACAGTTTTATTGCGTAAGTGCCGCGATTCGATTCCGCGGGGACCCACTGTACAAGCCGTGAATAAACATTGACGTTTGCATCTATATCAATAATCCGTCAGAATGATTATTCAATTTGCTACGATTCGAATGCGAAATTTTACGATATTATTTTTCTTTTTTACATCATTTCAATTTATAAAAATAACTACAAATTTAATATATATATATATATATATATATATATATATATATATATATATATATATATATATATATATATATATATATATATATATATATATATATATAAAGTTAAATATTATGCAGTGTTAAATTTAACGCATATATGCGTATTCGAAAAAGGTGTCGCGGCCGCCATATTAGCACAATGGCGCAATTCATCATGTAAATGGCGACGGGAGTGCATTCAGTTATTATTTTTTTAACGTTTAAAATTCGCTTAATATTTGCGTTTAATTAAGACATTTTTTTTTCTTAGCACCCTCGGGGTGAAACGTCGATGATTAATAACGACCTTAATATAAATTTTATTTGAAGAGTGCGTGCCGTCGGGAAACACCCACTTGTTCCCTTTTGAAAACAAAAAATTATAATAAATAAATAAACATTAAAGTCGATCCAAGTAAATAATTAAAGAAGATGGTTCATCGCCGATGTATTTATTATACATTCCCGACTAATATTATATATTATGTTTGAAGGGTGGATTTTATAACAGCTGCCAGTCTTGCCATTTCGGGATTTTATTATTATCGACGTATGACCTGTGATTAAAACGCAATTAGATAATGATATTATGTCTTAATTAAGGTTGAATATTTGAGAAGATAATCATTTTTTTTAATATAAACATTACTGCTATATTATTTTATTGCAATAATTGATAGTTTTTAATTTATTTTGTTTAAAAATTAACGGTAGTCAAATCGAAAGAAATCAACGAACGTTTTGCTCAAGGATTCGAACTATGGATCGTTTTTAAAGTGTGTTTCAAAATTAAACTATCGCAGCTTTTATTCATGCAATTAAATTATATTATAGATCGTTTTTTTTTTATATTGCCAGTCGTTATTGTTTCGGAGCTTTCGCCGTTTAGTAACTTGCAAAATACGAATTATGCTCTTTAAATTGACCGGAAGTGGACGTAATTTACGAGTGCCGTTATGAATATAAACAGTTCAGGGCCTGTAGGAAGTGCCCTTTGACGTTTTTATTGACTCTGAATTGATATATTGTTATTTACGCCTTTAATAATAATGTATATATTATATTTAAATTGGATCGACTTTTTCTTTCGATCGTAAAAGTGTGATGCGCTCCTTTTTTTTTGATTCTCATTTTTCTTACACGCCGCATACTAAGAATATAACGAGTTTTTCGTCTTCCGCATATAGAACCATATATGAAATTATTTATAAATAAATAAAAAAAGGATTTTAACTGATTTTGTATATATATATATATATAATCGGTATTTTACATATTTTAATTTGTCTATTGATAAAATTTCAAATAAATCAATTTAATTTATATCCATTTTTTGAAGATTATATATTAGTCTGAATGTTAAGTATAGATCTAATGACTAGATTAAAACGTGAAAAATTAAAATTAGAATGATTTTTTTTAAATCGTTAGAGGGTTGTCCAGTTAATTTTAAATAGTATAAAAATATTTCAACTTCACTCGAGCAGGGGTAGTAAACTTTTTGCTATTTGTCGATTATCGAATTATAATTTAACGTAAATTTTACAGTCGAAACGTCGGTTTTATATGCAAATTGCCACAAAGAAGAAGAAAACATTGAGAATCGAGAAAAAAAAAATAATAATAATGCGCGGTCAAAGAAATAACCAGTTTCGAAGATAACCAGCGACTGTTGCATGTGTTAAAATCGCGTTTTAATTTCCAAGGATCGGCAGGTGTCTTTTGAAAGATACTCTTTAATTGATCATCGATTAATTATTGACACGGCTTAAAAATATTTTATATCATGTAAGCCGCTGTTTTTCTATTAATATATTTCGTAAAATAAATAGCGTTCATAGAGCTAGCGACTCGATAGTTTATATATTCCGATATTTTTATAAGACTATCGTATTATAGATTGGTTAAATAATTAAATACAAATTTATATAGACGAATTGGGAGGGAGGGGGGGGGGTAGAAAATCGTTCAAAATCACCCTCAAAGGTCGAATATAAGGAAAAAATATTATGATAAAAAAAAAGAAACGCTCATAAACGACGGTACGAGTTAAACAATTCAGGATGTCGTAAAACGAGCGGCGGTTTCGATATCATTTAATTTTGTGCGATGATGTACGGTTATTAACCGCGATGTTTATGTGTCATGCCAGGCTTAATGTAGGAAATGGAAAGTGTGTTGAGTGTTCGTATGACAGCGCCTTTATGATATAATATCCCTCGTTTTACTGCCTTACATCGATTAAGTAATCTCCGAATTGAGCAGTTAAACCGAAACGTTCGAGTTTGATATTATATTATGATTATTATTATTATTATTATTTTGGATGTGAATTAATAGTTGTTTTTAATATACAAATAAAAAAAATAATCGTTAAACATTTTTTTTTTCTTCGTACTAAATATCTAGAAAAATGTTTAAAATTGGATCTCGTCGATTAATTTTGATTAATGATCTATTTTATTATATTCACGAATAATAAATTGATTTAATTTATAAAAATAAAACATTTAATAACTATTTCATATTTTGAAATTAAATTGAGTAATATAATAAAAATAATTAATATTTAAGTAAAAATATGAGAGGTTTTTGTATCAAAAGAAATATTCAATTTTTTTTTGCATATTTACTAAGTTAAATTCAAATAAAATAATCGATTTATGTAAAAAAAAAAAATTGTTTAATCTATTTATTATTTTTAAATATAAATAATTATTTTTTAATTTGAATATAATATTATATCAAGAATAAAACCATACATATGATTTAAGTAAAAAACACGAGAAAACTAATCAAAAAGTTTTCAGCGCGAGTAAGCATAGAAATATCGTCGACTGAAAAATAGTTGGGAAAAAAAAACACTCGGAAAAACCGAGAAAAATCCGCGTTATAAATACGTGGAAAAAAAAGTATTTTTTTTTTCGGTCGGTCGGATCTCGAGAGTTTGTTAAATTTCTCTTCATTTCATGCGGAATATTTATCGGGGATTTATATCTGTAAACGTGGCAGTTATTTTCTTCACCACCTCGGAACATTTTCCTCGTGGAAAATTGTGAGGGTGTTGCTCACGGGGTAGGTGTGCTCCTGCTTTATGGCGGCGATATATTCTGATATTTCACAGCCTCTTACAGACTTCAGGATATTGGGATATCGACTGCCTCCATGGTTACTGTTCCGTTGGGGATTTTTCTTTCAGTTTTCCAGTTCAACGCGCTTCTAAGAACCACCCCCATACATATATATATATACACATCCTTTAAAGTATATCGTTCTTAGTGACGGTAGTTGAAGATGTTCGTTCAGGGTGACCAATTTTTAAAATTCAAATTTATTTTACAATATTTTAATATAAATATTTCATGATAATACAGTTGAAATATAGATATGTATAATATAATAATGATATTAAATTAATATTATAATTGTAGTACTAATTAAATAATGCGGCGATAACATTGGCTCGAATGCCCGCATCCTGATCAATTTATATATAGATATGTGTATTTAATCACAGGTGTTTTTATTACATGTAATAATGAATTAATATGGATAATTTAAATTTTGTACTGATTAAATGTATGCCATGTGGGGACACAGCAAAATGAGGGCGGTGGGCGTTTCAGGGTTGAAGTGTAACATCGACTGCAAAGTTTAAGTTCTGTTAGACGCAGACGGCGGTGGTTCTGAGCAATGAATTGTGAGGTGGTTCCATTTAAAGTTTAACCAACGTGGATGGAGTAGGTTCTTGCTTTTGCACCCTTACTCCATGTCTGCAAAGCAATTTCGCGATTAACTATTTAGTCTGTGTGATTTCTGCTCAACATACTTCGTTTCATCTATATGCTATATATAGATTTTTTTTAAATTATAATATAAAAAAATATATATTTCAAAATCGGTATATTTTTTTATATTATACTGTGAAAATTTTGATCGAATCACTGATTCCGCTTTCTGAGAAAACCTTCCATTATCGATTGATAAGTTCGCAACTTATTTTCGTCTCTATAAATATAATAATAAGGATTTCTCGTACGAATAAGCGGGTCGGGCTTGGCACGTGATTATGCCCTCAATACTGAATAAATAACGATATCAGAAGAAAACAATCATCTCAAAAAGTCCGAACAAATCAAGTTAACTTTTCTAGCGAGGGGTGGTTTCGACGGAACACGATAGAAACAGTATTATTTCAGAGTGAGATAGTGTCGGATTCTGGATAATGGTGATGGGTTTTTGGGCGGGTGTTCGAAAGGAAAATTACCACAACACCTAGAGCAAACAACACTCCCTAACGACCTACGATGATGTCCGTGTTGCCAGGACAACGAGGTTTCATCCCCTTGAAACAGTTTCGAAGGATATACGGAAAATCCTCTTAATATGGAATCGAAGGATTAGTACTGAAAGCTGTGTGCACGTGTTCAAGACTACGATTTTAGCGCTGAAAATCTGTTTCGTAACAATTTTAATACATTTTTTTTTGCAATAAAAAAATATAAATATCCCGCAATTAAAGTGTTGATATTAAACGTTTTAGAATTTTTGAGAAATAAAATTTTAATAATTTATTAAAATTATTTTTATTTATATAATCAGTTTCAATTTATCTGTAATGTTTTATTTTGTTTCAAAAATTATTGTATAATTATTGAATAAAAATTTTTATTATAATATAATATAAATTTTGTTTTTATTTTTGTAAAAAATTGTATATTGTTTAATTTTTTGAAAAATTTTATATTAAAATTAGTTTCTAAATATATGTTAGATAAAAAATTTTTGAATCATTAAAATTGCTGTATCCTAAATTTAGTTTTGGTTTTTCTATTTTTTTTTAAATATTTTTTGCTAAATATATTTGTTATTAATTGTATTACATTTTAAAATATAAATATCTTTCATTTGTCGTAATATTACATTACTAAGATAAAATTTAAATAAGAGTGATTATTCATTATTTTCAAGTATTAATTCTATAAATATATATTTAATAAGAATGTAATTGAACAAAGATATATTATTATTAATATTATTATTATTAGAAAAAATAAAATACAATCACGAAACCGTTCTATAGATAGTTGAATATATCGAAATTTGATCGAAAATACGCTAGGTACACTTGTACCTTTTCGGTCTCAATCCATTTTCCACAATAGTATGATCGATTTTCCGATTACACATACACACACACTAATATATATATATATATATATATATATATATATATATATATATATATATATATATATATATATACGTATAGTTTCAGAGAATATCATTTATCCCAGTCGTCGTCGGTTATCCGACCCCAGGCGCGAATATTGCAGGTGAATATACACATCCTACACATCCCAAACGTGAGGGCGGAGGGTGGTGAACAGTATCAGCACCCTCTCCGGCGTGGGATGAAAATTCGGGAAAAGGTATGGGCGCATTACTTATTGAAGGAGATGTACAGTGCCGGCTCGGAAAAATATGGCCGCAATTTCGGCACCGGGGCGATAAGACGCTAATGCCTTCAACTTTGCACTCTATCGCACGCCTTTATCGGAAAAACGCTATCTAAATATATCCGATGATGAAAACTGGCTTGTCTGAAACGAAAGGATATATATATATATTTGCCCTTTTGCTCTCGTACATCGACGCCTACGAATCGACTATCTCATCCTTACGTTTTCGACTCCCCCCCGCGTTTCGACTCCAGATATCTGGATGTTAACCCGTTATATTTATCTATCGCGACGAGGTGAACGTTTGAAAAATGCACAAGATTCCATTCTGCTATATTCGATATTGAATTTTTTATACGTTTCTATGAATGCGTAGTTCGTCGGGAACGAAATTGGATATTTTTGATTTTTTTTTTTGTAAATATTGAATATTGACGATTTAATAATAAATTCCTAGATCATTGCCGCATTCATAAATATATTCTCATTTTTATTATGAACGATTATTGAAATGTATTTATTCATATATCTTTAATATAATCAAAGTATATTAAAAAAAAACAATATTAACATATATTTGTATATATTTATTTTTGATTTATATATCAAATTTAAGAAGTATAAAAATTTCCACCTTAATTATTTTAAAAATCTTATTATAAATATATACAATATTTTTGTATAATTCAAATAAAAATTTATTACAAGTTAACAACAGGTGTTAGTTATAATTATAGGGTAAATATACCTTAATTTAGTTCAATTTTATAATTCTTTATATATATATATATTAAATATTGTATCAAAATAATTTTAGATATATGTAAAAATCTTCGATTGAATAAATTATTTGATTAAAATAAATTGATATTTATATAAATATATATTAAAAAAAAATCTTTTATATTTTTCGATACATATATATATATATATATATGAAAAAAAAAACCTATTAAATCATCAATTAAATTAAAATACATACTCAATTAATAAACGAAACGGGGGATAGCATTTATATTTATTACACGACAACACACAGCAAAGTCCATAAATCACGTGCTCATTTCGGGTACATAAAATTCGAATTTAATTTAATTAAACGCTTAACGGGTTCAAAGCTCGCATACACAGTCTTCTTCGTACTACTAAGTGGATGAATGTAAACGTTTTGTGAGAAAAATATTCCCAATCAAACGCAGGCTAGCGTGGGGGAGGGGGGATGAAGTCGACGTCATTTCATCCCCTAGACACATTGCATCCGAGGGTTTGATTCCATCAAATTACCCGACGCGTGGCTGACATTACCCAGTGCAAATTTGTCACCCCCGAGACCAAAATTGGGCACCGCGAGAGTTTGTAAACCGGGATTTTGGATATATACATACATATATATATATATCGCCGGGCACTCTGAACTATTTCAACCCCTGTGTGTTCGTCTACGTTACGCCCCCACTGTGTCAATTAATTAAACGAATTGAATCCAATGTGCACGATGCCATATCGTTTAGTGTACGTGTAATTTAGGAGTGCTCATCATACAGACTAGGCAAAGTGATAATGCAGATTTTACGATTGCATCATACGTAATGAAAATGGATAATTCGATGTACATTATTATCATTATTCAATTTTATATATATGTATTAAATTGATACATGATTATAATTTTTTTTTAACGCAATATCAAAATTACACAATAATAATTTGGTATAGAACTAAGACAATAATTAAAAAAAAAATATCAATATATTTTATTTGAAAGTGTTCTAAAGAAATCGTCATTTCGTAATGTGAATTTATATATAATTAATAAAATTACAAATATAATTACCTTATAGTGGTATTATATGCGTATAATATAAAATGAACTTACACCACTTTCGAAGAAAATATAATCACGTAATCATAAAAAAAATATATTTTTTCTTCAATATAATATATCGATTAACTGTGACGAAAATATATGTTAATAAAATATATTATTGTGGGAATATTCCTTTTTCAATTTTGTTCTCAATTTCGACAATTGTATAATACTTCGACTAAATCGACTATATTTGTGCATGTTGAGTGTTAAAATGTAATTCCCTGGATATTGCAGAATTTGGGGATAGTTATCATGGTCGGTCTCTACGGTTTTGCCGATGTCCCTAGGGATGTTGTCGACTTTGACACTTGTCCACGTGCCCTCAACAATCTCATACCAGTGTGGAGCACCCTTTATGTTTGAAATATCGAGAAGTGATACTACATTCCCAGTATTCTGTCTTTATCAAATTTTTATTTATATTACTGTGATCAAATAGTAGAGTGAAACTATTATTTAAAACTTCCAGGCATTAGGAAGGCAAGTAAATTGTATTTTTTTTTCTAAATTGGTAGGACTGTCTATAACATTTGCTAAACGTCTATTTGTCAAAAGGTTTAATTATCTCCGAGTTACACGTGTTTTTTTACAACTCTTAGTTTCTTCATCACGATAATGCACCATGTCATACTGCATTGGTTCTTCATGACTCTTTTGCCAAAAATTCGACTCATATCGTTCCGCAACCACCGTATTTGCCTGATTTGGCTCCGTGCAACTTTTGGTTATTCAGTAAACTCAAAAAAGCCAAAGCGAGGATGTCGTTTTGAAATGATTGGAGAGATAAAAAGCGAATCGAAGGTCTTGAAGTTTATATCGGAAAAAAGACTATTCTGACTGTTTCGAGGATTGGAAAAAGCGTTGGCAAAAGTGCGTTTTATCGGACGGGGATTACTTTGAAGTAGATGATATTGATTTAGAAGAATAAATAAAGAATTTATATTTTATATACAAATTCACTTTATTTTTTGATCGCAGTATTATATCTCAATATATCGTACATATTTAATATTTATTTTATACTCATGTAAAAATGTGTTATAATTAGATTAAAATATTAAAGAAAGTATGAAAAAAGGAAATTAATAAATAAAGACAAAAAATATTAAATTTATATATAATTAAAGAAATTAATTAATTAAAATTTTGTACAATCATTAAAAATATATATTTTTTTTTATTAAAGAAAAATAATGTAAGACCGCTTCAAATGTCAAGAGAGTGCGAAAGCACTAGAACCGCTTGCTCTTTTAGTCAGTTCTGGCAATAAAGCGAGTGAACTGTGCGTGAAATAATGTTCTGCTAGTCAATTTATAAAGATATTACAGTCTCTTGTAGTACATCCCCATAGGGTGTAATCATTTTTGTATGTAGACGCAGGAGAGACTCGTAATGGCCACGACAAGGGAAAAACTCACCCTTCAAACATAGAAGGGTAACGGCCGCCCTTAAACATTCGGACCCGTGGCAAATTTTCAAAAAAATCGCAACGTTTCATATTATATATGTATATTTATTTATTTTTTTTACATATTTTCAAGAGAAAATTATATTTATATTAATTATGTTATAATTTGAACGCGTGATCTGTTTATTATAAATAAACCTTTATTATATATGATAAAAGAGTTTAAAATCCGATATTAATATTTTTTTATTTTTTATTTCGTATTTTTTTTTTTAATATGACAATTTACTAAATTTGACAATATTTTTTTTAATATAAAATATTTAATAATAACGTTTCGCAGCGTTATTAGCGAATATTTTACAGAAGGAGTATGAAAATTCGTTATAAAGAAATTAGTATAAATAGAAAAACGGATTCATAAAAATTAAATCGTTTTATTATTTTATTTTTGTTTTCTTTTTTAATTTCAATAAAATATTATCTAAAACACAAAATAACGCTATATGTTTAAATCTTAATTACCGAAAATTTTAATAATAATAATAATAATAATAATAATATAGTTGAAAATAAACAAACAAACAAAAAAAAATAGACAACTTTTCCCGCTCTAATGACGTCTTGTGACGGATTCACATCTCGCTTTTATTCGGATTCATAGGCGAGAGAATATTTTCCGTCGTTGCGCGTTTCTATTTTTCTTACACAACATCCTACGCATACACATGTTCGCGTACAAGTGTACCGATGTGCGTTTATTTTAAATATATATATATATATATATATATATATATATATATATAATTTTTTTCCCGCCTCTAGAGTTATTTATTTCGGAAGCTGGGCCGCTAATGAATTTATGACTTAAAAGATACGACATGTGTGGTCGAAGCATGTTCGTGTCGTGATGAACTGATTAAGCAGCTTGCGAAGTTGAAATATTTACTGTAATTACCTAGATTCGTCACGGACAGGGTGAAATTGATGTATTTTTTTTTCTGTGATATTTATTTTATTCTCATGTCGTAGATGTTTCGTTTTTTTTTGTAATAGCACTTTTTTTCTGTTGTGAATATAGAATAGAAAGCAACTCAGATAGAACGATTGTATATATATATATATATATATATATATATATATATATATATATATATATATATATATATATATAATAGTATATCGACGATTTCTATTCGATTTAAATGAAAATGTAAATGATATAAGTGCATCTATATGATGAATAATATAAATTTTATTGTTTTAGATTTTTAAGATATTTCATTCGTCTCTTTATGAAATCAAATCTCAAATTTCACGTATTATTTTTTTTTATTAAAGATTTTTTTATATATATATATAATTTGCGTTATTAGTAATTATCTATTAATATTTTATATATTTATATTATTGTTAATATGTAGAAATATTTTATCGATATTTCGAATAAATTTATATATGTAGTAAATTAATGTTTAGATGTTGTGCTAATGACTCAATTTTATATTTTTATTAGATACAAAACAATAATAAAATCAATTTTTGAAACACGAATAATGTATTATATATATTGTAATATAGATCTATTAATTTTCTATACGGATTAAATCAGTTTGACAATCGAACAAATAGTACAATATTAATTATGATTTTAATCGAAATTGGAAATGGTGATTTGTTAATAATAATAATAATAATCTTTGAATTTTAATTAATATTATTTATATTAAAAATAAAAATTATTTATACGGATGGAGGGGGGGGGCAACAATAAAACAAAAAACAAACATAATAATATACATAACGGACATTTATTTCTTTTTAAAATACTACTAAAATTCTACTACTATACATATTTCTTTTATTTTGAATAATAAAGGAATCGTGTTCTATTATTTTCATTTATAAATAATAATTTATTATATATATATATATATATATATATATATATATATATATATATATTTATTTATTTATACTTAACCATTACAAAATAATATCATAATTACCAATTTAATCTTAGTGTACACAATGATAGTTAATAATCATAATTATAATTACTTGTAATAATTATCGTTATAATAATAGGAATATATTTACAACACTGTAAGCCATAAATATTTATGTATAATATTTTTGAAGAATATTTACATTTTTTTTTTGTTTCAATTAAATTTATATTAAGTACAAACGAATTTAATCGTTAAAAAATAACATTTATTTTTTCCCCCCTTTGAAGAACAATTAATAATAATACACAAATAATACATTTATATATATATATTATTTCACTTCGAATAAGTACACAGTGTAATAACGCAATCGTTCTTCATATCAATTAATAATTATTTATTAATTAACTAATTATTTTTTACAATTAATATATTACGTATCACATTTTTTATAAACACATACATATTTAATATGAAAGCTTGATTTTTTTTCATCAATATTCATTCAATTAATTTTTTTAATCAAAAAAAAATCTGAATAAAAACTTAAATAAAAATAAATAATATATATTGTAATTATTTTTTTAATAATTTACAAGTAAAATAAATCGATTTTTATTTTTTTGCTGGAGAAAAATAAAACATTCAAAGCACTCGTTCAGCACTAAATTTTAAAAGACGCGATAATCGAAATATTTTTATTTATCTATTTATTTTGCAATATCGCTGTGAATATTATGATTTTTTAATTATTATTATTTTGAAAATTTACATATGTACACATTTTTAAGGAACTCATTACGATTATATTAGATTTTTTTAGTAAATTGTGGGAAAAAAGGAACCATTTTTGTTGAAAAAAAAATATGATTGATTACGAGAAATGTTAAAAAAAATATTTACTTTTTATTTATTCTTGGTATCGATATATTTTATTTTTGATAATAATCATATTTTTCTATTATTTCAGTTAAAATTAATTCTGTATATAATAAATAATAAATTATTAAAATCGGATCGTTTAAAGCTCGATATATCTATATTATATTAAAATTACGCACACGTATAAAGGATATAAAAATTTCCTTGAAATACGATTGTTAACACTTTCACGACGGAAATGTTATATATTATGAGCAAAAAAAAAAGTAACGGGCAACAAAATTCTAAAAAGTGTTACATGACATTTTCCAAATAATAAATTAGCTTTTTGAATGTGAAAAGATTTTGTGATAAATATTGTGTTATTTTCGAACTATTTTTACGACAATTTTAATATTTATTGTTTAAAAGTATCTTTTGTATATAATGAAAAATATTTATTATTAAAAAAAAATGATTTAAAATATTTTAAAAACATGTACCGTTCAACTAAGTGTTAACATTTATCATTATAAGTAATTTTATATAAACTTTTCTGTTTGAAAAAAAATATAATTGATGATTTAATGAAATATAAAGAAGGCAAATTAATGTTTTTAATATTAATTAATATAAATAAATAAAAGAATATTAATCTGTATTAAATATTTTTTTTTATAAAGATAGTAATATATTGGTTATATAATTATTTTTAATGTACATAAAAATATAAGATATATATGTATAGAATTAATCCGGTTCATATTTCGAATTAAGCTTGTCACACATTAATACGAAACGCGATAAAAACGACAAACGATCGTTTTTCACATTTTTTTTTGTTGTTATTTGATTTATAATAAAAATAAAAATGATTGATATTTTGTAAATACACAACGAAATGTTAATCGAATGTGTTACCTGTACGTTCGGTTTCGTTCGCGTTAAATGTGTGCACAGCTTTATACGTCGCTTGTACTTCGGAAAAACGAGGCTAAACTTCATATATATATATATATATATATATATATATATATATATATATATATATATATATATATATATATAACTTGAATCGAATTTGTAACTTTAGAAGATATTCTAAGTTGGGCTGTGAGGCGGTGGTTCGCGATCCGGTTCTGATGCTGGAGAAGGTGGTTGAGGAGGTGCCGGCGATGCTCTTCTTGGTGGATACGGAGCATATCTAAGAGTTGAAGCTGAAGGTATAGGTGGTGGATAAAGTGGTCTTGGTAAATGGTGAGCAGCTAAACATGCCCATTGACCCCAAAGTGCTGGGGGTAAACCATACAGTGCCGGTAATGCTGGTAAAGCAGGCACTGTTGGTAATAAGGGGCTGTATGCGGGTGCAGCTCCACTTCCTGCGGCTCCTACGGCTCCTGCGGCTCCCGCTGCGGCTGCCGCTCTTAAGAATAATTGAGAACGAGCCGCGAGAAGAGCCTTTTCTTCTAAGGTAAGATTGTTGTTGTGGCTGTCGAGCTCGAAGGGTCTCAATGGTGCCCTTAAATACTGCTGCTCGGCCAGCATTGATTCCATTGTCTCCCTGAAAATACAAAAAAAAAAAATGATATTTAATATTTTAATAATTTAATTATATATTAATGATGTTATATTTATTCTTATAAACAAATTAAATAATAGTAGACAAAGAAAATAGTTTGAATTTATATGCGATTCACACTATGGGACTGAAATAAAAATATGATTTTTAATTTGATTATAAGCCATATAATTAATTAAATTATTTTGAAAAAATATTTTATTAGATTAGAATATGATTGTTATTTTTCATTATGTGAAGCGAAATCGTATAAAACATCAATTATTGTTATTATTTTTTTTTTTATAAAGTTTTGCTTAAAAATTATTTTTTTCTTACTTAGGAAAATTCGAGAGGGGGTCGAACCAGGGGGTTGAAGACTGCATTGGACCTGCAGATGGCTGCCACCATGGCCGTTGCATCTGCATGAAGCTTTCACTTAAACAAAAATACCAATTTTATAATCCCCCCACAAATAATTACAATAACAATCATATTCTGTTTTTTTATACAGTGCGAATCAAAAAAAAAATTGAAAAAAAAATCCTAATAATCCCACACCAATATTTTAATTTATATTTATTATTATGTGTATGCGGATTATAATCGAATTAATTCAACAATTCTGTAATCGTAATTACTAGTAAATAATAAACGTCACATATGTATATGTGTTACCTTTCAAACTCCGTTAATCTCGACGAATCCCGGAATCCTTTTGCGAAAGGATTACTGTCTATTTTCAGCTTCGTAATCTGTAAAGAAATATTTTTTATTAATACTTTATATGTAGCAAAAACGATAATCAATATATAATAATTTTATTATAATTTATTATATAGGTAAAATTTATATTATTATATATATGTATATATTGTATATTTAAACTTTGATATTATATTTGAATTTTTGCATCAATATAACCATGGAAATATGCGAATAACATAATAAGTAATACTGAAAATTCAAATTTTAACCGATCACTTTTCCACGAAATCAAAACAGCGGGCGCCATTTTGAACGACGTGAATCAGGATTAAACATTCAGATTGTGTGAATATAGATTAGATTCTTGTCAGTTGAGTGTGAAATAAAATATTTTTAATATTAAAATATATTTAAATATAAAATATAAAATCAATTGATTTACAATTCGCACATAAAACCGTTTATTTTTCGTATGATTTTTAAGAGCAATCTTTAATATACTTATATAAAAATGAAGTTTCTAAATAAAATGCAATTATTTTACTCAACTATTAATTAAATAAAATATACTGAAACTTATTAAAAATATTAAAAAATAACATGATTTCGTATAAATGAAACACTATTATTTTTGAATAATGATTCCGATGAGAAATATGTGAATATATATATATATATATATATATATATATATATATATATATATATATATATATATATATATATTTAATAATAATAGTGGTATTACACATTTTCGCGTTAGGAATACTTTGTAAACAAATCTAATAAATTTAATGATACCGAAACAATTAAAAATAATTACAGGAAACGAAATATTCGACTTCAGAAATATATTTCTGCGATAATTTGATATGTGCGAAAAATCATAATTGCGCGATGAGGCGATTGTAATATTTTTTTTATAATTATTATTCCGAGATGTTGTTTGTTATTTGCCAAAAAAAAAATTCTCATAACTTTCCACACGATAAATAATATAATATAAACGGTTTCGAGCAACGCTATTTATTTGTTTAAAGTCGTCCATTGAATGTATGTAATTTTTCGCGCTGAAAATTTTTGATCAACGCCTTTATCGTGTATTTTATTTTTATTATTATTTTTCTTAGATAATAATAAAAGTGGGAAAAGATGAGATGATCTGCATAGATACGGTTTACTAATATAATTATAATATATTATTTTTCTGAAATAAAAACATTATTTTAAATTATATTTTAATATTATGAGAATTTTTCTATTTTTATTTAATGTATTGTTTAATTTTTTTTAATATAAATAATCTATGATTTACGTAAAAATGTAATCATTCAAATGTCTTTAATTGTGTTGTAAAATATAAGTAGATCAAATATGTGAAATTCGTGAACGTTGATATGAAATGATATAAAAATATGTTATAATCGAATTGTGTATTGACATTAAATAAGCAAAAATATTTTATACTTCAATTAAAACATGTCATATTTAAAAAAAAAATTATATAGTAAATTTTATATTTTTTTTATTATAGAGATATCGACTCAATTTCATGCGAAACATATAAAAAGAAAAGTTAAAATTGCCGCTGATTTATTTTCAACGTCTGATTTATTTATTCTGTACATAATTTAATTCAACCGATAACATCTAAAACAATATTTAACGTTTTCCGCGTGCCAAAGTTTGGCAACGACTGCGGCGATACTTAATTAGTGGATACAAAATTTTAAGATAGCATTCGTAAACCAACACTCGAAACGAGCACATCCGTTTAACTTACAACAGGGGGAAAGTGATGTATGGAGATGAATTACTGTAGGTTAGGGTAGGAAAAAAAATGCTTGTAGACCAAAAAAAAACTGAATAAAAAAAATTGAGAAAAGTGAAAGATAAATAGGCGATTATATCTATCATTAAATGGCCATTGGACCATTCTGATACATTTCCTATGGTTGTCTTGTATGAAGAACTGCTATATATGTATATACAGAGTGATTAAAATATTTTTTATCATAAAAAAAATATTAGTTTTTTAATTATGATGTATATTCATAGTGAATAATATCATTTTTTATTTTGAAAATATTGCATATACTGAGTAAAATTCAGTGAAATATCGATCCTTTCATACGCGTCGCAACTTTTCTCAATTTTGCGATCGTCCTGTATATAAAACCAACCGCATTACGTATGCATATTATAATATACTCATATATTTATGTGACTCAAAAAAAAAAAAAAAAAAAAAAAAGAAGAAGAAGAAGAAGGCTAACAACAATAACAATGTGACACTATAAATAAATACGTGTCACTAAAAAAATGTATAAAGTGTCACTAGTGTCCCGCTGTGTATGCGCCGACTCGGGGCTGCATAAATTCTTCGATCGCAGGGGTTACGATTTTTCATACGCGGTCGTAACGCGGTCCATCGAATTAATTTACGTCGCGTTTACGGTGTAAGAGAAAAAAAAATATCAAAAATACCCCTGATATTTCGTGTTGAGTGTGTCGTCTGAAGAATGCGTTTCGGATATTTTTTTTTGTGACGGTGTTTTGATGTGACCGAAAATTAATGGCGCCCACCCCCGAGTGTCAATGAGTGTTTTCATATGTCAATATTTAATTTTTAAATATTTTATAATATATATTTATTGTTAATTATAGTGAAAAATATTTTATTGTATATTGCGGATACTTTTTTTTCATTTAAATGTATAATTATTATTGTTTTTCAGTAGTTTCAGACCGATTCGTTAATATATTATTGATTTATATTATTTTTATAAATAATCTATGAAATTATAGCATATCTAAAAATGTTATTTCATTTTAAAATAATATTTTTTTAAATGAAAATATAATTATTACTTCACTAAATTATATTTAAAAAATCATAAAAATTCGTAATAAAATGATAATTCGGATTAGAAAATTATTATTAAAATTCATTAAAATCTATTTTAATATTTTTCAGCAATATGATTAAATTTTTGAAAATCTGTCATATTTTGACGTATCATCTTTAAAACTTACGCATGAGTTGAAAAGATGACGTTTAAGAAAAAAATCATCTATCATTCACGACGGTAAATCATCCTTAACTAGGCGTTACGCACACACAAACATGTGTACGTACACTGAATTCATATAAAATATTGTGACAATTTAATATCGACGATGTTTTTATGTTTTATGCAGGAAAATATAAATATATATATATATATATATATATATATATATATATATATATATATATATATATATATATATATATATATATATACATTACATTTATGATTATAAATAGTGAAGATATAATTTATAATGTAATGAATAAATCAATGGCGCCATAGTTCATATGGATCTAAAACTATATTTTTTTAATAATAAAATTTTATTATTAATCTGATTATATTTTTTGATATTTCAAAATTGATTTTTTATTCTATAAATATTTTGGTATTATGACGACGTTTTTTTTTGAGAGACTATCAGTATATTTTAATATTATGATCAAAAAGTTAATTCATATGTGGTGCAGTTATTTTTTATCAACAGCTGACATTTTTTTCAATATAAATATTGATTTGTTTTTTTTTAATATAATCGAGTCGCCAGCTCTACATTGAGTCTTCAGCATCAATATCTCAAATGAAAATTAATATTCATATATGAGAAAAACGAAGTGGATTTTTTTTTCTTGATCGTCGAATTTTCCCTTGCGACCGGAAAATTCCGCACTGCGAGAGAAAAATATTTAAAAAAAAAAGCGATTTCCACCGCGTGTCATTTTAACGGCACAAAGTAATTTCTGACGGCCGAATTAATGTCTCGCCAAATGAACGTTGACGTAAAAATGTCTCGTATTTTCAGAGACGTCCCCTTTCATGAATTCTTTTTTTTCTTCCCACTCTTATCTATCTATCTATCTATCTCTCTTTATGTTAGTCTATTTCGGATCTTTTTTTTTCAGCCGGTTTTTCGTGCGTTTTTCTTTCGTGTTATATGTATTATTATTATTATTATTTTTTTTTTTTGCTCTCGTTTCGTTCGACAGTTGCGCTAGTTAACATGTTTTCAGATGTTCCTTGCTCGCTTGTAATATATACACAAACGAGCCGTTTCGTACGAAATACGATCTCATAAATATGCTCTTACTAGTGGTAAACGAACGTTATTATATATATATATATATATATATATATATATATATACAGGGTGATAATAAAGTTATTGTCCGCCGTATGATCAGCGCGAGTGATATACAAATTATCAAATTTTGACCGCGCTAAACGGTCGTATATCGAGAATATTAATTTTAAAAACATCAGTGCTACTACATTTTTACATATTTTGATGTTTCATAAATATGTTTTCATATACAATATTTATATAAGAGATTTTTTTGTCTAATAATAGGCAATGAAACACTGGAATTGATGATTAAATTGTTTCATATTAAACA
Source organism: Leptonema lineaticorne (assembly GCA_024500535.1). Taxonomy (NCBI): domain Eukaryota; kingdom Metazoa; phylum Arthropoda; class Insecta; order Trichoptera; family Hydropsychidae; genus Leptonema; species Leptonema lineaticorne. Next base: position 2,636,899 of record JANIJI010000030.1, on the reverse strand, counting down.
GCAAATTCTAATTTAAAATATTTTAAAAATATTATATAAAAATACAATTTGATTTTTTTACGAATTAAAGCATTGTATAGATGAATAATTGAATTCATTTACTATGAGATAATCAAAATATAAGAATTCTAATGCGCATTGTTGCCGCACATTAATTAAAATTAATAATTATTAATTTCAATAAGATACGTGTGTTTCAATCTAAAGTATTGGCATAAAGCTGGTGACTCGACACTACGATTCTTATAAAAGAGACTTTAACTTATATAATTTTATCACGTAAATTTTATATTAATTTATATTATATATGATTTTTTTTTATTTTAAATGAATTTATATTATATTGAAAAGCTTTAAAATATGAAAATTGAATACATATTTCTTAAAAACATATAAATAGAAGAATCAATGTATATATTATATAATTTAATTATTTTTATTAAAATTAAATATTAGTATTAAAATAAATAAGTACATCATTATGAAATGTAATAGATAACGATAGTTGCAACTGAGGGCGTTTCACGCAAACAAACATACAAATATACAAAACTAGCGTTTATTATGCGTATGTATGAAACCACCCGCATCGAACTACGCACACGCACACACACACACACACACACACACACGCGCCTATATTATATTAAAAAAAAAGTGTTGTTTCAATGACAATATCTCATCACGAGTGACAGTCATTAAAAGAGCAACGCTTGTCACGAGACACTTTATGACGCTCGTTTACAAACGTTTCCGACTTGGATTTTTTCAAAAAAAAAAATTCTGCCACAAAAAATGAATGTATAAATATATACACTAGATCGTCGAAAGACTACGGATACAAATGCAAGAAAAAAATAATGACAATCATAGAACAATTCTGATAGATAATGTTTCTTATAGAGTTGATATAAATTGATAGAAATTAGATACTGATAATAATATTTTAATAAATCAAAAATAAGAATAAAATATAACCAGTAACTCATTAGATATGTGAAATTTATAAATAAATATTTTTTTTATTTTATAAATTATTAAATTTATTATCTAATCAAAAATATGTTATATAAGGAATATTGATAAAGAGTAAAATTATTCATAAATATTTTTATACTACATGTTGAAGTCATCAGATATTTTTTAATAATATAATAATTATATACGAATTATATTGTTAATTTAAAGTGAAAAAAAAATTATCGAATAATAAAATCATTCGTACCACGAATTCAACTGTCAAATATATTCAGCAATTTTACGAGTATTTCAAATACAAAAACAGACATATATATGTATATATATAAATCAGTAAAACGGATATATAGTAAGTACAATTTAAAAAAATATATTATTTTTTAGTCATTATATATAATGTATGGAAAGACATAGTGAAAAGATTATACGACATTCGTCGTTAATATATTATAATATAATATAACGCATCGGACGAAATAAATACGACACGACGTTATAAAAAAAAATGGCGTTATAAGTGGGATGAAGTTATTGCCGAGCTCGCTGTAACGGCTACTCGTTTTAACCGTGTTCGTTATATGTTTTCGAATGACTATTCGGATGTTTTCACGTTCGAATCGTTCGACTCGAACCATTCGTTATATCAATCGAGATTCGAATACCGATCGTCCATCGGTAAAATAAATACGAATATTATATTTTAATATAATAATAAGTGTGATAAACGTTTCGCACGCGGAATACGTATATTTTACGTGTGTGTGTGTGTGTGTTTTTGAACGTTTTCACTTTGGCAAATTGAAAGTTTTATATCGGAATTAAACGGTAATTTATTATTGAAAACGCGAGGATAATTGTCGCGAATACGTGTACAAATGAATGAAATATATTATGTTGATTTCGATAATAAATATTTTTTTTTTTGCGGACAAGAATGAGTCCGGTAATTTTCGGATAAAGACGTGTTTGAATCGATGATTTATTATATGATATAATATAAAAATAAATGAATAAATCTATGACGCTAAAGAACCTTGAATTATTATAAGTAAATTCAATTTTCACATATATGATTCGAAAATTTTAAAAATTAATATAGTAATATCTCGACTTATATAATTTCATTCTTCGTATTTTAATTTATAATATAATATAAATTTATTAATTGTGAAATAGTATATTTATATAAATATTTTGTTTTCTTAGTAACAAATATCCTGTTAATCTATATATTTTAATACATATATATATATTTAGAATTAAACTTGTGAATTTTCAACTTACATAATGCTTATCGAACCAATTTATTATGTAATTTCAGAATATTAATGTATTTCGTTTAAAAGTTTGTAGATATCTAGTTCAAATCTAGATATATTATAATTATCACATAAACATTTATACTTTAAATTATATATATATATATATATATATATATATATATTATTTTTTTTAAAAGAATATTTAAATTGGATTGAATTATATCCCGCAATAGAGGAACTATCTATTGAGCATTTGCAGGTGTTTTTCTAAACACAAATGCATTTCAATATAAAAGGAATCACGATAGAGTTGTAAATTAAAGACGAACGATGTCATCTCACGGTCAATATTTCGTACACATGCACCCTTTGCGCTCTGACCGGCTCGGTATATATTTTTATTAGCGTCGTTAAAAACTCTGACATTCGATACTTTGTCCGTTACAAGGTACGACGATAAATTATCGTTGTACATTGTTGAAGTGAAAATTTATAGATTCGTCCACCGTTCGGGGTTTAGAGAAACGGCGGTCATTCATAACGCGCGCACACATTTACAAACATTCACACACACACACACACACACAGAAATAAATAAATAAATAACAAATAAATCCAAAAAGTGTCACGATTTCGTTATGTCGTGAACGATCGCAATCGTCAACGGCCGGTAACGGGTCAAATGTTACAAAATGGGTTTTCTCGGAATTTACTACCGGATTGCGTCATCGTATTTAATTTATAATACGCGATAAATAAATAATGCGCGTGTATTTTCACGTATAAAAATAACGTATATGTTACCGTCAAGGCGACAATTTGTCCGTTCTCGTTTTTTATGACCGCCTTATTAGCGCTGTCAAATACCTGTACTATGAACGTGATCATATTAAAAAAAAAAAAACGATCATAAAACCGAAGAATCTAACACATTTTCATTCTTCGATGCGTATTTAAATGCGTTACATATATACCAAACAGACGTATAATTTACAATAAGTCAAAATTTATAAATGATATATTTTTTTTAATTAATATAGAATAAATAATTATATTTAATATATACATAATATGAAAATGTATAGTATACGCTTTTACTGTGACCGCATTCTCAAGTCTTTTTTTCTGCTTCTTAACGATCTTGGCTATCAAATAGTAAAATCTGCGATTTGGAATAACTTATTTATTTGTTTGCGTCGTAAAATAGCGTGAATTTTCGACACGGCTACCTAAACACACCCTTCGACATATATTCGATGAATATCAGAATGATATAAGTGCATAAATCTTAATTTAAATTGAATTATTATACATTCAACAACGTACATTAATTAAAAATTATAATTTATCATAAATATAAATACTTTTTTAATGTGAATAATTCGAACTTTATATCATTAAAAAAATATGATTATATTATATTAAAATATGCACATATATCCTTTGGCTTTCAATCGATCCGTTCTAGAAAATATACAAAAAAAAGCTTACGTTCGAATGAGCTGTTAAAATAAATTCGTTTTTTTTTCTGTGAAAGTAACAAAAGCCGCGGTCATTTCGTTAAGTAAAGCCAGTCACGCCATTTTGTTTCGCGGTCGCTAATTTTGGCCATAACAAATCATAAAACGGCGCTGAAAATATTCAATTGTGATTCGTGAACGATATATACATATATATATATATATATATATATATATATATATATATATATATATATGTATATATATATATATATATATATGTATATATATATATATATATATATGTATATATATATATATATATATATATATATATATATATATATATATATATATATATATATATATATATATATATATATGGGAGGTGGTCTTCGAAATTACGATTCATAGAAAAAAATCGGAATTAATTTTCGATTTGAAAAAAATATAATTTTCTATCGTTACTATGTTTTCTTTATATATTCCATATGTTATAAAATTAATTTATTTTATCGCAGTTTTTTTTATTAGTCAAAATTATTTAGAAAATATTTTATTAGTACGTATGCTTTAAAATGATTAAATTTACATATCAAAGGGTTAAAATATTTTAATACAATATTTGTAAAAATTTCTATCATTTATTTTACCAAATCGTTATCGAAGATCTTCCATATATATATATTAAATAAATCGTATATCTATAATATAATAACCAAATTATATTTTTTTTCGCAGCAAATATTATATTGAAATGTTGCGATTTTAAAGAATATCAAAAAACAAAAAAAAAAAACAATAACCATCGCCGTTTAATATAAAAATAATAAATCGCAACTCAAATTGCCACCGTTTCTTAGTTTTTTTTTTATATAGTTTGACGAGTGTGTGAAGTGTTTTGGTAGTCGTCAGCGGGGTGGCTTCTCTTTATATATATAAATTATCAGTAAAACCCGGTGTCATCGTAAATTTGGAGGCTGTGCTGCGGGTCGTTATCGTACGGACTTCATCGATTTTTCAAAAGACCACCTCCGTACCACGCGGACATGGTGACACTTTCGCCACTGTGAAAAATGTTCTAGCAAAAAAAAAAATAAAATAAAAATAAAATAAAGAGAGAGAGAGAGAAAAAAACCAAACAAACGATCGCCATTAATTTATCGAATCGAAAATTGTTTTCGATATATGCAGATTTCGAATTCGAAACGATTCCCGCGCTTTGCGAATCGACAATTTTTTTTTTTTTTTTTGAAACCTATATACACTTTTCACATTTAGTATAAAATGTAATAAATTTGTGATACTATACGTGTTTTGAACGTAACTCATTATGCTACTGATTTATATATGTTTTTATATCAAGGTCGAGTCGTCAATATTATCGCCAACCTTCAAAATTGTTTCCGTTCAAAGGTTTTGACATATTTCCACGTTTATTTAATGTTTCGCAAAATAAAATCGATTTCGTATTATAATAAAATATATCTACATATATTTATATAGTAATTGATATATTTTCTGTTATTTTCATATTGATATGAATTTATATGTTTGTGTGTTATATTAGTAGTCCAATATATTATATTTTATTCTTTTGTAATAATTAATTATGTTATATATATATATATATATATATATATATATATATATATATATATATATATATATATATATATATATATATATATATTATAAATTGAAACACTGAACAATGACATACTCGATCCAAAAATTCGAATTGTCACTAAAAATGAAATCGTGCTCAAATTTTGAGCTGTAAATCAAAATTCCGAAATCAAATATGGCCGTCTATATCTTGTTCGAAATTATTATATTTCAATATTAAAGTGTAGACATTTTTATAAAGTTCCTTGACCTCAGACGATATGAAAAGTCTCCCACCTTTTTATGGATATTATTCATAATATTTTTAGTAAATTTGCAATTTTTCGCACAAAAGTCCCTACGGACCACCCATGCAGTGACGTCACCGGCCCTTTTTCACCCGTGACAAAGTGACATCGCGCAGCGTGAAAGCAAACACGATTCTATTAAGATTTTTTTTCCGGTGAAATATTTTGTCGGACGCCCCCCCACAGGTGAGCTTTTTATTTATCGCTTTTTATCACGATCGCGTGTTTGAATCGTTAGTTAAACACCCCTGCATCCGATTGTCCGACAAATGACGAGCGTTCGAATCCTAAATACTTTATACTACTTTAATCCTTTATATCTTTTTAAATAAATATTTTTTTTATCTATCGCTTGATTTAAAATAAATATATTATCTGTATTCCTACAACAATTAAATCATTATATAAAATAGAACTGATGGTGTTATAAAAATAAATTGATATTATGAAACCTGAAAAGTACTATTTTTTTTCTTTTCAAAATTGAGTCATTAGCTCTACACTAAATCTTAAAATATTATACTTTTACTAAAATAAAACTTAGATCAAATATGAAAGATTTAAAAACTCTGATTTGCACTCGTATTTAGTATAATACAATGTGGTATAACGCGAACGTGTATAAGTGTTGATGGTAAACCGTAAAAATTGAGTCCATTGTCATTGAAATTAGCTCGGATTTACGACGGGTGGTGAACACGAGTGCGTCCACATAACGAAACGCAAAAAGCATTTTTTTTTTAGGCATCGCCATCGGGGTCGTTTGTCAGGTGTCCATTCCGTGAAATGACCCCGCGGCGATTCCAACATTTATATGCTCATTTTCAATATGCAAACGTAAATAAATATTTATTTTTATATACAGAATGATTCGAAACGAGAATAGAAATATTTTAAGTAAAAATCAAATATCATCATATCACCGATTCTATACATATTATGTCATATAAAATAACAGACGACAGTATGAATTCAACCTATTATTTTATTGTTAAATAATATATATATATATATATATATATATATATATATATATATATATATATATATATATATATATATAGTAATCAATGATGTAAAATTTTGGTTTTAAAATAAAACTGAATAAATTAAGTGCATTTGATAATATAAAATTTATCATTATTTAAATATTTTATGTATTTATACGAAATCACACTGTATATTAACAATATAATAATGGTCATCTATTTTTGAAAATTAGGGTGTTTTTTTTTCTTTAACTATGGCATATATAAAACTTTCGGTATTTTGTCAGTGTCGTTAGAAAGTCCTTATCTCGACCAAGATATCTATGTTTGTATCGCATTCCGCGACGAAAAAAAAAAACAGTAACCCTTCGAGTATGCGAGTAGCATTATAATAAACTCAACTCGCCCGTCTACATTTATAGACGTAGACGTTTATTTTCAATGATTTTTCACGTGCGTGAAAAGCGCTTTTATCGCCGCCTCATGACCGAATCTAATGTGAACGATTAGCTTCTTGGTTTGTGATATAATTCGTCACACGATTGTGTTAAAAACCTTGCATACGATTTCGTCTCGTGTATAATAATTTATTTTATAGAATAATTTATAACGGTTGGTACTTATGTATAAATATGTCGAATTGCCGAAGAGGTGTTTAAATTATAGAGAACTATACACAAAGGATAGTTTATGTACAGTGGAGTGGTTAAGGCATTGACAGGATACCAAAGCGTTCAATATATCAGGATCAGGACCCACGGGATCCATGGCATCTACTGCATAGAAAGTGAAAATGGGATAGGCGGAGATAGAGAAATTACACATCAACATGTAGACTATCGATCCGAGAATAATTATAGGGTGCTATCAATATAATTGTAATATCTATTTAACGACCTTTTATTTCACGATATATACTTAATATACTTTATTATTTTTTTCAATATTTAATCAAAGCAATATTTAATAATTTATGCATAATTTATTTGTGAAATAATGGAGAATCACTGTATAATCAAGTGGACAATATTTAGCTTTTAGTTTCATGTTCAAATTTAAAAATTAAATAATTTACTAATATACAAAGTATGAAAATGAGTGATTATATAGTTAGTGGTAAATTTCTGTAGTCTCGTAATACATTTTCTCGTACATTTATAAAAATAAAATGAAATAAAAACAAAAACGGATTAAAACATGGCGCATAACATCAAAAGACCTCGAGAAAGTTCAGAACAATAAACGGCCCTAACACGTGTCATTACGCGGCCATTACATTTATATCATTTTGACGTGCGTTAAACGTAATTAAATGTCAATACCGTGACTGCTGCCGAGACTAAATCACTTTTAAATGGCATTTATACACTTTTACACGTGCCCCCCATTATTTTTATACGTTTAATACACTTACTTGTTTATTTTTTTTTTATGCGTTATTTTCGATTGCAAATGTCGATTTCTCTTTTGCATATTTTTACAAATTTTAATAATTGTTACAAGTATATTTTTAACGTATTTTCTCGTACAATTGCATGGTCATTTATTTTGCTCAATCTTCTCCGTTTAACCCTCACCAGAGTCTTCTGGTATTGTATTAACGGTGCTCATATTTGAATTTATTCCATTGGATCATAGTATTTTTGACCATTCTTGTGGTCCACATTATGACTTGATAATTAAAAAATAAAAATTTATGAAGATAATTTATTTTATTGGAATATTTTTTTTAATTGAATGATAAAAAAATGAACTCAAATTTGAACGTCATTAACATACAGTCATTCTTGTATAGAATCATAATGTGAGTCTAACAACTTTATAGTAGCTCCTCTATTCGTAATTATATATATAGAGCCGGACCGATGTGAAAACAAAATTATTTTCCTATGTGACACATGTTTATCGTCGAAAATGATATGTCATCTGGCGAAAAGTGAACGTTTGCTGTCGTCGTCGAGGGTGATTAGTGCTAGACAGAGGTCATCATCGTGAACCCTTATTCGTCATCACCGATACTCTCTCACTGCTCTTTTAATATTCGTTAATTTCAAAAGTTAAGCCGGATCCACAGCGCGAGAAAGTTCGCCAGTACGTCCAAATCGTCCTCGTTAAACATCTTAAATATACGATTAAATATTCCATCAGCTAGAGCTTGTTTTTTCTATTTTAATTTATCTTAACGATATGGACGAGGCTTTATAATTAAGTATTCGGTCGTAGACGAGACGACTTCCGAAGAAAATAGCGTTAATTACCGAAACGAGTCGAATCCGTCGCTACTTATATATATTTAACGCGTCATCTATCGCTTCTACTGTTTTATTTTTAATTATTTCATTTCTAAAATATAACGTATTTATTTTGATACATACTAAAAATATTATAAACACCTACAATGGCATAATTAGTGGTGATTTAGATGAGTTTACAATGAATTTTAAGTTTATATTTACATTTTTTATATATGAAAAATAATATTTTGTTCAAAATATAGCGTATATATATATATATATATATATATATATATATATATATATATATATATATATATATATATATATATATATATATATATATATATATATACTTGTGTGTGTGTAACAATTTAATATAAAACCATAAATTAAATCAATATTATAAAATTTTTATAATTTATTTATATCATAAAGATGACGATATAATAAATTAAATATTTTAATATAAATAAATATTCAAAGTTTATGTTTACCTTCATTAAAATTCGACAATAATATCAGATTCACAAGAATTACAATTATATTTATTTATTTTTTTAAAAAAAACAGCAATAAACTAGGAAAAATAAATGAATGAAAATAGTAATAAATTATAGTCTGGTTCGGTTCTTTTAGCGTTTGCTTTAAAATGTTGCAAAATTACTAACTTGCATCAAAATAACAGCATTATTATATATAATTAAGGATAATTTAAAAAATTGAAAAGAATCATTACTTTTAACACATATTATGCTAATATACAAAATTGAGTCAAAACAAAAAAAAAATAATTAATTTTTTAGTACGTTTTACATTATAAAATACGCCATAATGTTCTTTTATGAACAATATTTAATATAAATTTCTACATTATAATTATAGTAATATTCACTAAAACTGACATAAACTTAATATATATATATATATATATATATATATATATATATATATATATATATATATATATATATATATATATATATATATATATATATATATTAAGACTTTTCTTTATATATATATATATATATATATATATATAAAGAAAATCGCTTCCGTAATTCGCACGACATACGATAAAATAATAAATAAATTGTAATAATTAATTTTAACAGTCGAAAGACGTGTGTGCGTAGTGTTTTTAAATTAATTAATCGGTACGCTGTTATTATCGGATTAAATTAATTTAATAATTCGTAGATCAAAAATTAAGATCCGCCTCCGGTGGGACGTTATGAAATAAAATTAATCGCCCACATATAAGACGAATCAAAAAAAATAGTACATATATAGAATGAATGTAATTAAATTTATTAAATAAATATCTATATATATATATATATATATATATATATATATATATATATATATTGAGAATATCTGAATTGTAGAGCTTTTTTAAAATATTTCATTATTTCTAGACGACACTAGATAGCAGATAAAGCGTGTGACAAAAATATCGGATTGAGCAAACACGTTCGCGCACGCCCACATTCGTGCACGTAATTATCGCCGAATATATTGTAGATATTATCTAGAGGCCATTGCGCGGTCGCTAAGGTGTTAAGCGAGTGATTGGCGTCAGTCATCGTCCTCGTGTGTGGTCGTCCGAGGAAGAACATCGAAGAAATAAAAAATTATATACATATATATATATATATATATATATATATATATATATATATATATATATATATAGTATAGCGTTTCGCCCGTTAAATTGTTTAACGTATTAACGGCGGCGTTGCTCGTTAACGGGTCACTGCTCCACAATAAATATCACGACAAAATAAATTAATATAAGTACGAATATAGTCGTGCACGTGTAATTATAACGGAAAGCTCTGATTGCGCTCGTGTCGTTTCATGTGCGAAAAAAAAATCATCTCATCAGATCCGCCATTTTGTTGTTTTTATTTTTCTTATCGCATTATATTTTACTATTATCGAAATAATATGATTTTATTTTATACGCGCGTATGTGTGTAATTTAATTATAAAATTTATATTGTATTAAAGACATCATTGATCTATGAAAATAATAAAATGAATGATTTAATTAAAAATTTTTTAAACGATTTTTATTATGGTAATTATTGTGATTTAGTATTTAAGAAACTCTAGTTTATGTATTTAGAATCAGATTATAAATATTTTGAAATTATAACGTTATTAGTTTATTACGTGACTAAACCTATACGATATGTTATTTATTGGTCGCGTTAATGGCTAATATGGCAAATTACAGTAATTAGCGCAAAACATATAAATATTATATAAATTAAATAAAAAAAATATTTTTACTCACCAATTGATTTTGATATGCTGTCACAGCCGTGAATATAGATTCGGGAAAAATGAAAGTTTTATAATCTTCCTGTTCCAGATCAGTGATTGGAGTATTTGCTGATCCTTCTCGTCTGCGAACCAGGTGTATCCTCGGTTGATATTTGTGCATTGAGTTCAAAACCAACTGCAATAAAAAAAAAATAATCAAAAATATTAATTTAAGCGCAAAAAATTATACAACATAAAAAAATTATATGTTTGCTTAGTGCTGTAAAAGGTTTTTTGCCAAGTATTTTTCGTATTGTTTAGATTCATATGATAAAAAAAATGATTAGTCACTGTTTTAAAAAGGTTAAAGGGTCACTCGAGATCAATCCGATTTTGTCAGATTTACTTCGTGAGGTTTGATTGCTAAAATGCTGTTTACGTTATAAGAAAATACACAGTGACGTTACTAGTACACATATAAATGAAATTAACTATATATATTTTTTTTGCTACTTATATTTTGGTAACAGATTTTATTTAGTTTAGTACAATCGATAACCGGTTCAATTAAAAGTTTGACTTGAAAAAATAATAATCTTGTTCATTGATTCTCAAATAGCGCGTACAATTTATATTAAATTCATATAATAATAATAATGTTTTATATGATATATAAAATTTTCGGATTTATATGATTTCGATATTCGAATATTAAAAATTTTTTAAAATAGTATAAAGACTACGTAATATTTATATAAGTGTTTTATATAATTTTATAAAATACAGATAAAGTAAGTATTTTATATTATAATATCACATCCTGATTTATTTTAGTATATTATATTAACTCTGGCAACGTCACTAAAAACATATATCGCAAATTCAAGTTAACTAAACTCAATTAAAAAAGCGAAAAGCTTCAAGTAAGACCAATCTTAATAATTCACTATTGATTTAAAATTTAAAATAACCGTCGGTCTTTTTGTAGTGCAACAATTACTTGTGACGTTCATTTTGGCATGTTTTAAACGTAATATCTGACACACTTGACTAATGAAGCAATTTTGCGTGCAAGTTATTAGCTCGCGAGCGTCATCTTCGATGACGTCACCAAAAGGGCCGCGAGTGCCTTTTTCATTTTTAACGAGCGATTGTTGTCGAGAAAACGAAAAGGCCGCACAGTTTCGAAACGGTTTATCGCCGTGCAATTTGAGAGTAAAAGCAAATGGTGGACACGAGAGTGCCAATAAATTTGTTCGGTTCACGGCTTTCGCGTTCGTTCGAAACTCGGCCGACGTACATTTTTGATTGACCAATAAATTAGAACGAAAATGTCCACCCATTGTCGAACGGAAACGGCGGGGAATTCGAATGCGTTCAGAACGATATAATCACCTGGCCGTTCTTGTCCATTTCGTTGTTGGTCAGTTTGACCTTCTCGAAGGATACCACTTGTTTTCTTAGCTGGTCACCGGTGAAAGGTGAATCCGGATGAGGATAGAGTCTCGCCGGAGCAGGAGGATCCGCCTTCCCCGCCACCAGCCACGAGGATCTGTGATAAGCGTATCGATATCGTTTTCCATCAACGGGAACAATGTCTAAGAGTACGGCATATTTGCCTGATCCTGACACGCCGGAAAATGACACCCTTAACGTAGGAAACATTCGTCTGAAACAATATAATTTTTTATATTAATATATATTTTTATATATAATGACATTTATAATATTTATACTATATTTTTCTATTAATTACACTCAACTTTCATTATATGAATTTCAAATTATACGATTCAAAAAGTCTTCCTGTATAAAAATAATACACGATTATATAGTTATTGTTTTTTTTAATTTAAAATATATCTAATAAAAAAAATTACATTATAATGTTTTAATTCTCAATTTTTTAATCATACTGTACGTTATAAATTTAAAGTAAAAATAATTAAATATTTTCTTAAAATTATTTTTTTCATTATTCAAAATCTAATAAATTATTTAAATGCATTTTTTTCATAATTATACACAATTATTTGCGCATTTTTTTAAATGTTAACAATTAAAAAAACGTATAAACAATATAAATACACGAAAAAGTAATAAAAATATTAATAGATGGTTTAAAGAAAAACAGATCAAGGATATTGATAATTTATGATGTCATAATACACCTATATTTACGTGTCATAAATGTGTCATATAAGATTGGATTAAAAATTGATGGATGTATTATAACTTTTATTATTATTAATTTTCAACAAAAAATAAAATATATTATACATAGTAATTTTAAAGTATCAATGAAAAAGATAATATTATAAATTTTGATAATATAAAAAAATATGTTGACTTTTTATTAGAGTGAAAAGTATATGGTATAAATTGTAATTTTATGAATGATTTAAAACATTATTATAATAATACGCATTTGTGTCCTTTGGCTTTCCATATTCTACGTTACGAATAGATGAATGATGCAATAGCGTTCGGCGATAACAGGGGCCAATGGCGGCGAACGGATAAACCTAACCCTCCCTTCAGCGGGGGTGTAAGGGTGCAATGGTGTGTGTGTGTGTATGTGTATATCCATTATATATATACGTACACGATCAAATTGTTTACGTGTATGTGAGGGGGAGGAGAGGGGGATGCTGTCAGCGTCGGAGGTGACAAGTGCGCTACTCGCGCTGATTGGCCGCGACCCGTGGGACGAAACCCCCCACCCCCACCCATCGGACACCGCCCACTTTCGCCGACACACCCCCCACTCGCCGAACGACCCCACACTCCTCCCATCGCCTTGCCCCCCCCTCGTTCTCGATAACGTGAATTAAACGCGATTATTATTATTATTATTATTATTATTAAGCGACGATTTTTTATTAAACTGCTCTGTCGTCGTTTTAATCGACGAGCACAAAGGAAACATTTGCGATAAATTGAAAAATTGTACGTATCGTATTCAAAAATAAATTAATAAATTAAATAAAAATTATATTATAATAATGTTGAAACTCATTGAAGATTTTTTTTAACGTTTATAAAATTAATTTTATAAACGTTATAAACGACGAGTTATATATATATATATATATATATATATATATATATATATATATATATATATATATATATATATATATTATTGAACTTTTAAATTTTACGTTATATAAATAATAATATAAAATGACTTATGTACTGACATAATTAATCCTTGAGAAAAAAAATGCTGATAGGAGTCTTAATGGTTTTAAAATATCGATTGCATCTATGAATTAATGGATATTTATTGTTCTTTTGATGAGCAAACGTCGACCTTTGTCCGTTATTTCCGTGTAACGCTCGATTGTTAAGTGTTGTCAATTACCAACAGAAAACTTTAACAATACGGGTTCATAATTTAACATACAAGCTTCAGAAGTTTCCTTAACATAAATGCAACGAATATTTGAGAGGTGCTACTTGTACAATTATAGTACAATTATTCGAAAAATGTTGCATTTTTAATATATATTTAGTACAATTTTATTTTTTTTCTTGTACATTAATTAATATTTTAATAATAATGCACGAATTTATAAACAGTTCCACTTGTATATAAGAGATACAAATTCTTTTTTTTTATTAAATATATGTTGACATATAACTAAATCTTAGTTAAGTCATGAAAAAAATATTTATATTTAAAAACTATTAAAATATATTTTTTATATAATAATTCATTATTTTAGGGTTTAATTCAGCAAGTCATATAAAATATTTAACATGTGTTTCTAATTTTATAAATATACGTAAAAATAAAAAAAAAATATTTATAACACATGTGTATAATGTAAATAATCTTGTAAAATATGTGTCATCCATTTGTATTATCTACAACACGTGTTTGTAACCTTGTAAATCTATACAAGCCTCTTTTTAAAATTCAAGGAAAAAGATTTTTAATATATATATATATATATATATATATATATATATATATATATATATATATATATATATAAATATTGATTATATCATTATAAATTTTTATCGTAAATATGTGAAAATTAAATACATAATTGATCAAATTTTCCAAAAATTAATTAACCGATATCTTTCGATATATTTTTCGCATTAAAAATATTAAACCAGATCGATAATCGTCGTTAATACGAAACGCAAACAGACACGTCCAACGCAATTACGTGTAATTACGTCGCGTAATTAATATAAACGCCCGATTAAAAACGTTTATCGTCGGCTATTACACGGTTTGACACTAATATTTTAAAACATGCAAATACACTTTACCGACAATGAAACAAATAGAAAAAAAACCATACAAACACACACATACACAAATAAATAATAATATAGCTTGTTCTGCGGAGGTTTTAGAAGCACCTGCTTTTTTTTATATTTTTTATATAAGTATTGGTAGCCGGCAATTTAGCACAATTAAAAAGCGTGTTTTCGGCTATTAATGGCGGCGCCAAATTAAAACTGATAGTCGCATTAGCGATTTTACACGAATTTTTTCACGTGTAAAACTACATGCGAATTTACAGTTAAAATTGTAATGTATTATAGTTATTTGTTAGACATTGTATCGTGGAGTAGATGTTGTAGTTTTTTTTTTTTTTGTTTTTGAACAGAAACTATTTTTTGATTAAAATATGTTTAAAGATTCATACCTATTTCCATATTCGGATATAAATTCGGTTATAATTATCGCTTACGAAAAACTTGTCATGAATTTTAAACGATTTTTTATTGTTATACGCTTTTGTTTACAATTTAAAAATTATTACGTGTATATATATATATATATATATATATATATATATATATATTTATATTACATACATTTTATTTTAAATTAAAAAAATGCATTAAATTTATAAGAGATCATAATTTTGCGCTGCCATAAAAATATTATTCATTGGTTATAAACTGAAGGGCTTTTTGCCAAAAGTTATTTAATTCGTTCACCTTTCATCGTGACTAGTGTGTGAATTTAAAAAAAGAATATGTTATAGGCAACGAATATGTTTATTATTTTAGCTGAATAAATTTAAATCATCTCGTATTTGATAATATGTTAACTTCATTTAAAACTTTTATTTTAATTTAAAAAAAAAATATGAAGACGATATAAATGTTATAATGTGAAAGATTATTCTTATTTTATGATTATAATACATTTTTTTTATGTACCAATATAAGATAGTTTTAAATTCGAGTTACTGTTCGATGCCTATTGTCTTGATTACAAATTGTATTAGATATATTTATTTAATCTAGTTTGGCTTATGAATATGTTAGTAAAAATTGTATTATATATAGGAAAATATATTTGTAAAATGTATTATAATAGTTGAAATTATTTACAATACTTTCATAAGTATATAAATAAAATACCGATAATTATAAAAATGCATAACACGATTATACATTTTTATGTTTTGTATAGATGTCATAAAAGAGTAACGCTTTCGATTTAATAATACAATATATATATATATATATATATATATATATATATATATATATATATATATATATATATATATATATATATATATATATATATATATATTCCTTTTGTAACGTTAAATCATATTACGTAATTACATTCTATCGTTTGCGACTGTCACACAACGAGAAGACACTGAAAGCAATTATGCGACATAATGACTAAATTGCCTGCGACATATACACTCGAATGTTTTAATGGAGAGGTGTGAGACCGTCACGTCGTCGCAACACGTCGATCGTTCGCGAAACGAAACAACAATAAATCAAACGGCCAACAAAACAAAATGTCCGCGGACGCGACAATTAACGCGATCCGCGCGTTAAACGGACCGCTCAAGCGTCGGCGGCCATTATATATATATATATATATATATATATATATATATATATATATATATATATATATATATAAATAATAGTGTCTCAGGAGGCCATCTTTCCCTTCGGACACAAAAGGGCGAATCGTCTTATTAAACGGCAATTATATGCCAGCGACGAGTTTAAACGTCCGGAACTGATTTATGCGCGGAACAAAAGTTATTCCACTTTGAAATTTCCCACTTGTAAAATCAAAGATTATTTTACTGCGTCATTATCTGTCTTATCCGGTCTCGTTTTAAACGGTCATAAATTCATTATATATATATATATATATATATATATATATATATATATATATATATATATATATATATATATATATATATTAAATTAACAATATTCATAATATATAATATACTAATTTACTATAAAAAGTGTCACATATTAGATTTTATATACCATATTGTCTATGAATTTATATCTATATATATAATGCAAATTTTATATTATAAATTATATAATATGATTCAAAATACTTTTTTAAATTAAAAAATAAATTCAATACTGCATAATTAAAATTAATTAATAAAATATTTTATAAATAAACTTTTTAAAGTATAGTAATCTTTCTGATATAAAAATTAAAATATATAAATTGAAAAACATGATTTAAAATTATATAAAAGTTGCGAACTTTTCGCACGTTCTTAACGCAAGTAGCCAAATTAACAACGTACATTACTCGGTAACACATCGCTGATTATAAAGCATGTTTATTGCGAATTAATTTTGACAGTTTCAAAAGAATACATTCAGAGCGTTTCACGCCTGAAAAGTGTTAAAAGCTATATTCAATTTTATGTCGCACACAACAAACAATACGCTAAAAATGAAAAATAAAAAATAAATAAACGAAAATATGAAATAGAAATAAAAAAATATTATAAAGTGGAAACGAAGCAATAAACCGAAAAGATTTTTCAGTGATGAAAAATGTCAGTCTTTCCGTCGCCTTCTGAAGTTTCATAGAAGATATGTGCCCTCTTAATTGTCTGGTATATGAGGCGATCAATCGTGGCGCGGAGTCGATTTATCAGAGTCGTGTTCCGTGCACAAAGGGGCCAAAAGCGTCTTTCCAGCGTCACGGCGCATTGCGAAAGCGACACGGCGTGTCACCAGAACGACACGTCGGAAACCGCAAATGTGACAAAAACGTAACACTCAACATCAATAACGTGACAAACGTCGTTGCCAAAACTGTGACGTATAGTCCTTGTAGTGTACGAATCGTCACGGTCGTCGAAGATTCGCAATCGTTTTTGTGCTCATTGAAACATTGAAAGACATCTATCGATTGTCAAGTAAGTATTCGCATTATGAATATATATTTAATATATAATATATAAATGTTGAGAATCTTCGATATAAACAGTCTGACATGTTGATTTATATTTTGTTATTTTCAGTTAATTATGTGCACGTTGTTAATTGTGAATAACAGATCGTTTCAATGAGACTTTCAGTATTTAATATTCACATTTAATCAATGCAAAAAGAAATAAATCGCTAAATATTTAATACTTTCATATTATAGCACTTTTATAAATTACTTCATTATTTATATTAATGATATTTAAAAAAAATTGTTGACCTGATATTTTTAAAATTGAATTCAATTAATTATAATCAAATTAAACGGATAATTTTAGAATAATCATGATAATGCTTCATATCGAATATTGTGCAATGTTTTTTTTTTTTTTTTTGGACGATTTCAATTATTCGTTCATCATAATTTTTGCTACGTTTAACATGAATTTAAAAACAAAAAAATAACCCAATTAAATCGGCGACCAAAAACTCGATTTTTTTCTCTTCATAACGCGATATTATAACTTATGCAAATTTTAACTTATCGATGCGTCGTTTAACACGACAGATTCGCAATTTTCGCCAATGGTGATGTTGCCGCTTTATATTACGATCGTTTTATTTTTTTTTTTTTTTTGATTTTTCGACTTTTTCATCGTCCTCTCGTATTATATTTTAACACGTATACGTACATACACACACACACACACATATATATATATATATATATATATATATATATATATATATACACGAAGTCGATAATTTGTTTCTTAGAACGGTGTTTTCGTTTGGTCCGAGCCGCGGTCGGAAGCCGTGCCCTGTAATCAAGAGGCGCGCCATTACACTCGGGGCGTGATGATATATATTTTGTGTACATACGAGCCGTATAAACAGTCAAGCCAAGGCGAATAGTGTGAATAATTTAATTCACGGCCATGACCATACGTATATACAGTGGGATCCCCGTTTTATTGTTTCGTGTTTCGCGCTCATGCAAAAAAAAAAAAAATCTATTGAAGCATAACATTTTATTAGTCAATGGTTAACAATATATTATTCTTTTTAAATATAATATATACTTTTATTTGAAAAAAAAAACAAATTATCGAAATTTAAATTTAATCTATATAAGTCAAAATTATCTGTATAAAAAAACAATAAGATCTATGTTCTAATGTTTACTCATTAAAAAAATTATTATATATTTATAAAAAATATGATTGGTTAAAACAGAACGTTGACGTATATTAATTATTAAATAAATTATTTTCAGATATATTGAAATTATATAATATAATATTATTACATTTTAAATAATATACAAGTTCAATATGATTTATATAGACAACAGTAGCGATTATCAAACATTAATATATATATATATATATATATATATATATATATATATATATATATTATTATTAGAAGATTGATTGACTTTTGAATTTACATCAATTTACTTTTTAAAGCATCGGCGTGAACCCACTGTAAAATTTGTGCGTACATATATAAGTCTTTGAGTCGTAACTCAATAATTACTAAGGTTCCGGCCCAACCCAATACTCATCCCTTATATATATATATATATATATATATATATATATATATATATATATATATATATATATATATATATATATATATATATATATGCATACGTTATGGTATCGAGATTGATATATGACTCAATTGCCGTTGTCTAGGCAATGCAACAATGTGTTGTGCCCTTCGAGAGCCCTTTTATGTTGCAAATGTACGATCAAATTGCCACTTATGATTTTAAGCGATATGCATCGATGCGTATTAATATCATAGATCCCTTTTGATATATCGTATACGAATTATATTGAAATATATGTACTCGAAGAAATTATATACAATTATCGTTGATATGTATGTGTGAAGAAAATATACGAAGTTTATTTAAATTGTTGAATTAGTATAATTACTTTATTCGTTATATATATATATATGGTATATAAAATTTTGATATATAAAATATTTTATAATTATAAAATTTCTATATATATATATATATATATATATATATATATATATATATATATATATATATATATATATTTATATATATATATATATATATATAAATATAATCTAATAAATTGAAAACTAAAGCGCAATCAGAAAATATAGTTGTGATCGTTAGTTTCTTTAATTGAAATATAATTTCTTAGCGTAATCGCGTAAATGAGCAAATCCAGCGTTGTGTAATTGCATACTTATATAAAAAAATAATTAGCGTTAATCACTAATTACGAAGCGTTTCCTCGTTAACTTTAAATAGATGAATGCGTTTTCCAGCAATTGAATTTTTCTCGCGAAAAACTTATTGTTCCGACGATTTATCCATATAAGTTGTATAATAAAAATAAAATGATTAAAGGCTTACTTTAAACACGATAATCGAAGTTATTAAATATATATATATATATATATTATACATATATAAATAATTTTTAATTCTATAAGATTAAAAAAAAAAATTTATACGTCGATATTTAGATACGGCAAAACGCGAATGCGATTACATGTACATTTTCCACAGATTCTCGATGCATAAATAAAGGTTCGACTTTTGACCTTTGTTTGACCTTGTTTGAAACGTTCTTTGGACTAGTGACAACGTGCAATTATCAACAATTGTACGCCAATCGATGCGAGACGAATCAATTGGACACAATCGACAGACCAGATCTCGAATCAATATTTACACGTTGATATTTCAAATTATCTACCGTTGACAGGGCTACCATTTGCAAAAAAAAAATAAAAAAAATATTTTTTAATTATACCTATTGGTTGTTGTTTGATTTTTTTTTTAATATATTCATAAAAATATCCAATATTGCTCATTATAAGTACATAGATAAAAATCGTATAATAAATATTATCCTTCTCTAGAATATTGTAATAGTTAAATTTATTAGTTTGATGAAAACCCTATTCTCATCAAACTAAGGAGTCGATGACGTAAATCAATTGTATTGTATTTTATCTGTGTTTTTGTTATTGCTAGATCTCCATAATAAATACAAAATTAACCAGGCTTAATAAATATTATTATATTTATACATATAGTTAAATTATTTTACTGGCAATTGCTATCGATTTATCTCTTATTATAGATATAAATCTTTAAAAATGTACTATTTCATGTCAATATGAAGTAATTTTGATTAATGTGCATTTTAGAAAGTATATTTTGTTACAAATATTTCATTTATCAAAAAAAAATATATATAGTAATAACTTTTTCTATAAAAAATATTGGAATAAAAATATATTGTAATTGATTAATTCGTATTTTTATCAAAAATTCGTTCATACATAATGAAGCTGTAGACGATATACTCTCATAAATCTTAATAAATTGATGATTTTCTGACCTAAATATATTCTTTATTATATTATTATCGTATATACGAGTAATGTATATTAAAACTGATGCAATTAAAACGAAATAAAATAAACGTGCGAGAGAGAGAGAGAGACCTTCGAACGAGCGACGACTTTGGTGAAACCGTCGAGAAAAATGCGCTTAAATCACGTTCATTTGACAGATATTGCCCGGCTGTAAATATAAAATAATCATAGGTTAACATTTTTTTTATTTAGATTTATTATTTATTTTAAAAAGGAACCTGTTACGACGCGTGACGCACGCACAAACACTCGCGCGCTTTCATGTCTTAATTTCGTGCAATTATAGTGCATGTTGAGGTCGAATCGAAAACGATCGAATTATATGTCTGATGAAAATATACTATTTATATTATATATATTCATACAATAATATTATAAATTGATATTATTGATAAATAAATTAATTTTAATTTACCTAAAATAAAATAATTCGTGTCAAATGATGTGGAGAAAAATATGTTTTAGTTCATTAGTTGAAATTCAATTTACAGATCAATTAATAAGTATTATTATGTAAAAAAATATTATAATTATTTTTATGCAAATATATCCTTTGTACTCTAAACTACGTCTCAATTAAAAAAAAACGCGCATTAATATATCATATAAACGTCGAAATAAATCTGTGAAGTGTCATCGGTGTGAAATAATATATTTATTCTCTATTATCTTCCTGGATGCGCCACAAAGGCGGTTCCCCTTTTGAATGTTTTATCTATTTATTTTTCATTCTTTCTTTTTCTTTCGAGTCTTTTCGTTTGTGTCGAAAAAATAACATCAAAGGAAAGGAAACTGTTCTCATTAATTGGAGAGATTTCGCGCGTGAAAGACTAAGTATGCGGTCATACAGCTATTCTGTCATCGATGGTGTCTGTTCGTATTTATTTAATTAGTTTTTTTTTAATACACGGTCGAAATGAGACTTTTGTCCGCTTCGTGTATAAAGAAGGATCTGCACTAATTTAATATGTACGTATTTGACGTTTGTTTCGAATATAAATATTAAAATGTTTCGATTAAAAGTTATATTATATAGATTTGAAATCAGAATTAATACATAATGGACTATTAAATAAACTAATTGGTAAATTACGAGTGACTTTTATTTAAATAATTATGGTTATAATTATAATATTATTTTTTCATGATTACGAATTAAATATGTGTATAATTAATTATAACCCATATTTGAGACATGCAGAACAAGTGCATAATCAATTGCACTGATGCAGGTGTCGATATTATTAGTAATCTTGACATATGTTGAAATATAATTACATTAAAAAAAAATAAACATTGCCAATAAAGCAATATTTTATAAAATTACACCATCGGAGAAAGTAAAAAAAAAAATTACACGTTTTGCGGTGAAATTATTTAAAATACGTATGTGTATATACACATGCGAAACGAATTATACAATTTCACCCTCATCCCCATAATTTTCTATCTATTGAACAATACGATTCGCCACAATGTATCGTCAATTATTATATAGTAACGCGCAATAATTTAATTTCAATAATATATAGGACGAGAAAAAAAAACACATATCGACCGATTCAATTTTCGTAACAATCGATAATTGTCGGTTTTTAAAATAAAATAACACATGTTACGGTTATTTATTTCGACTTTTCGAAAGCGAAAACGTCAATTGACGACGACGATGATAATAATAATGATAATGATAATGCGCGCGGTAAGAAAAAAATATAATATTATAATATATATATATATATATATATATATATATATATATATATATATATATATATATATATATATATATATATATATATATATATATATATATATATATATATATATATATTTATAACAAAGGCGAACATTTTTAATGCGGTAATCGGCGTTACTTCGGGCAAAATTCAAAGCGTTCATTTAACGATCGCATTAACAATGTAAATTTTTTTAAATGCTATAATTTAATATAATGTAATGCGTCGAGTGACGCACATGTGCACTCACACACGCTTATATTAATTTTCAGATGGATTTATGGCGGGAAATTTTAGAAAAAAGCTCGTTTGTCAAGCTCTATGTTTTTGGTGCAAGAAAGCAAAAAGGGAGGCTTCCGTGATGATCTTAAATGAATTTGAATTATTTTCTGAATAACTATACACTAAAATTGAATAATTATAAATCCAAAAAAAAAATACAGTGTAATTGTTTATATATTTATTATAAATAATTGAAAATAAAATTATGTTAGTGATATTAAAAAAAATACAAAAAGATAAATAACTACGCTTCATTCTTTACGGATCTGTATCTATTATGGAATATTCACAATATTATTTTTTATTCAAACTTGTATAATATTAATAATTACTTTGGAACTCGAGTTTTAATTTCATACCTTGTAACGATCAATTCTACATCCAATAACACGGATACGAATACGCAATCTGCATAATAAACAAGCAAACGAACGTGTGCGTTACCATTATACAGTCGCGCATCTCGAACATCGTTCACGCTAAAACAATTCAACAAATTAATAATACGGCACTTTTACGCCACAATTCTAAATTATGCATTATCGATAATGACACGCTATTAACATTTTTTTTTATACAACGCCCGAGAATAAAACGTTTCGTAACAACTTTTTTTCTCTTTTTCAAAACACAATTGCGATCCTCGAAAGAAAATTAACCCATAGCCCGCCTCGACATTTTAACGCATCGACGACCCGTTTCGGAATAAGACACGCCCTCCCACCTCCCCTTTTTTTTCGTAATATATATATATATATATATATATATATATATATATATACAGCGAATTCTCGGGTATATTAAAAGACAGTAAATGCCCCGGATAATTGGTCGTACGTTTCCGAAGGTGACCGTCGGCGGCTTTTTTCACCCAACACCCAAAGGCCCCACATAATGCCAACTAATGACAACGTTCAATCTCGTATTCATCATCATTTTTTCCCTCGGTCTCGAAGGCATAATGTATGCAAAGTGCTTCGTCGACCTCGACGAATTACAAACACACACACACACACATATATATATACGTTTTTTTTTGCGCTCTCACGAAGCCGCAAAGACGCCGAGGGTACGAACGAAATTCAGTGTCAAGAAAAAGCTCCGAATATGTCGCGATATATTACATCATAAATCAGTCAAGATTCATAATATATTAATTAATATATTTAGATGGAAATACTTCTTAATGATCTAAAGCATGATATTCGTTCATAAAAATTAATTTTACGTGTAAATTTTATATGAATTAAATTTAACACTGTATAAACTCATCCGTCACGTTTTGGTCAATTCGACGAGTTGTCGCACTTCGGTTGGTGGGATTGCTTTTTTTGCGGTTTGTCCGTTCTTCAGTTGGCACACCTGCCTCGGGCTTTGGCTAGGTGATAACAATTAATGTTTGTCTGTCGTCATTATCCGCCAATTATGGTCATTAGAGAACGTTAGCAAGCCTGAACACGTTCGCGAATTAATTCCACATTTCGCACAGTCCGTTGCCGCCCACGAGTTGGCCATGATTTATCTGGAAAATGGAGGAGCTTCCGCCGGAAGCGCTACACCTCCGCACTGCTTGTATCCTGAGCTTTAAGCATACGTATAATACTAAGATATATATACGAAACTTTCATAGTACTTTTAGCATTGAATATATAAAGCTGCTATAAGACTGTTAAATAATGCACTAATTTTAATATTATATATAACTAAACCAAATTTTAATGTGAATTAATTATTTAATTAATAACACATTTTTATTATTTTTTTTAAATAATCCATTCATTACGATTTTCAGTAATAAAAAATAAGTGTTTTTTATATATAATATATAAATTTGATTTATTACAAATATGATAACAGATTTAGAACCACTGAACACGTAACACACTATGTACTATTATCATAACTGGTACAATCCTTGATTCATAACTGGAACTAGATCTTAAGTTACCATAACTAGAAATGCTACTGTTTAATATTACAGATTCCGCGTGTCGATTGAAGAGTCGATACCAGTTATTTTAACTGACAATGCAGCATTTCTCAATTTTATTTCTACTATTTAGAATCGCATGATGGATCACATTGACGTATTATTATTATGGATAATCTAATATCCGTTACGCGGATACGAATATCGAATTCGGTGATTCGCAAACGGTGTGTCGCGATATTTTTCAAAATAAATATAAACGATGTTTAATCAAGTTAGTATATAATTATATAATATAACACTATTATTTATGTGCAGAATGTTAAATTTCAGTTATTAATTATTATCTTGTATCTTGAATTATTTTCGCATTCGATAAATTTTCAAAACGTCAAAACGGTTCATTTACGACGTTCAATCATCGGTCGAAATTGCGCAATAAAAACACACTGTGAAATCTTCAAATAATTATAATGAGACGTCGGTAGTGTTCAGAGGCGAAATCCGGTAACCGGTAATTTTGAAACGTCGATTATATTATCATCGGTAGCTCAGGAAAAAGCATTAAAAAAAAAAACTTAAAACGTTCCGAGTTCGAGTCGTGAAACTTTAAACGCGCCAAATTACACTCCGACAATATTTATTTTTAACGGTAAAATATTTATGCGCGCACTAACAAAATATAATTGTTATCTATATTATAATGCTATACGCCGATTGTGTTTTACATCGATATATTAACTTTAAGATATAACATTGATTATATTAAAAAAAAAATATATATATATATATATATATATATATAAATTATGAACAATTATGAAAATTTAATTGTATTCTGAAGTTGCATATATTATATAATAAAAATCATCAATTTTTATAACTGAAATATTAAATATTAATTATATAAAAAATAATCTGCACATATGAAAAATTTTAAATATAGAAGAAAATTATATTTGATTAACCTTACCTCTATTAACTAACCGTTTTAATAATATTATACTATATTTCAATGATAAATTCATATATTACGAAACAATATATTATAATATATATAGTAAAAATATATTATATTATTAAACAATAGTGAAAATATACTTCTAATAGGTATAGAAAGCATTCATTTTGTTTCGAACCGATAGCATCCGATTTTATCGCATTATTCCGTTCCACTGACCAATTATGAAATATAAAAAAAAAATATATAATAATCGCGTAATACAAATATTTAATTTGGTATTGGCTCTCGTTTTTCTATTTTATTTAATATGGAAATGCGTTAAAATGGAACATTGCCA
This sequence comes from Leptonema lineaticorne, assembly GCA_024500535.1. NCBI lineage: Eukaryota > Metazoa > Arthropoda > Insecta > Trichoptera > Hydropsychidae > Leptonema > Leptonema lineaticorne. The sequence goes on along the minus strand of JANIJI010000030.1, from coordinate 2,609,869 downwards.
TTATTGTTAAGACCATAGGCAGTTCAACGCCATGTTTAATTACTATGTTTAACAAAACGCAACCTGAGTATATTTCAATGCGTACAAATTGTAATATATAATAATATATGTAAAATACTATATCATATTTTAACATTTGTATTAATATATATATATATATATATATATATATATATATATATATATATATATATATATATATATATATATATATATATATATATATATATATATATATATATTGGTATAGCTCACGTTGAAACTATTTGCGGAAAGCATATAAAATACATTGTGTTGTTCATTTATAAATGTGTATGTCGATTTTAAACGTGGCTAAACACTAAAAATTTTTATGAGCGCTGACGTCCAATGTTCAAATGCAACTGCAACATATTCATCGTTATGTTCCCTTTGTCGTCCGACTTTTTATAGTGTTTGACTATATATATTTTTTTTTTAATAAGCGTCTCCTGAGAATTTCGCTATAAGCGCCATTTTAATTTGAATTACACTGATTTTTCACCGTTTACGAATATTATAAATTGTATGGGTTGTTTTGTGTGGATCTTTCTTAAGTATATGATTGACTTTGTATCTCGATATGTGACCATTTCTATTTTGAACCCGTCAAAATATTGCACTTTGTCGGTGACGTGTCACGAATTTTGACACTCGTACAGCATTCGCGTGTCACGATTATTAAATGTGTCACGTCGAATATCACACGTTCGACGAATGACACGTCTCCGGTGCGTGAATTCACGTGCGTCACCGTCACAGAATTTTAACGTATATTTTGATGGTTCGTGTCCATTGTCGCCGTATTTTTCATACTGAAAGTGTTCGCGCCGCGTTTGCTTTCAAAAGGATTGAAATCGGAGTCGACGATCATGCTGAAAGATAAACGTTCGTCCAGGACGCGAGCCAAAAAATGTACGGCATCTATATTTGGGAAGCCGTGTGCGAGAGATTCTAAACGTTTTAATTATGCCCCGAGTCGATGCCGTTAAAGCATTAAAATGCTACAGTGTGAAATACGTCCGATTTCAAAGGAAATATTTCTCTTCTTTTCATATCGTCTCGTAATATTTCACGATTATTTATTTATAAATTTTTGTTATATTTATAAAATAATATTAATATAATTATCAGTCTGTGCTATTAAAAAACGCGGAATTAGGATTTTTTAAAGATCTGAGTTTTTCTTTCGCTTCTTTTTTTTATAAAATCATTAATTATGTGAGACTTTTTACCACACATTTTAATAAAAGTTATATACATATATAAAATATCACATTTTTGACCTATTTTCTTATTAAAAAAAACACTGCACACTACTAAAATTAATCTTTAAATATTATCAATTCGAAAATATGTAAATTATTAAGAAATTTTATATAATAAATAAATATAAAGATTAATGCAGCGGCACAATGATTTATTTTGAATCCATAATTGACTTTCATTTTTTTTTCACAATATTGAGTAATTAGCTTTATATATTTTTAATCGATATTCTTGATATATAAATATATATTTTTTAATATAATGGAAAAAATACTATTTGAGATTTTAAATGCAGACCCTGTTGCAAAATGAACATAGCCGCTAAATAGACTATTGCAGGTGTCATATATAAATAAATACTAACAATAATCTACACATAATAATTATTTGATAAATTGTAAACGAGGTTATCTCGTTCGCTCGTTATTAATATTATTATTGTGTGTTGTGAAAAAACGTTACAATATAATCTTGGTATCGCATAAGTGTATTTACAAATGATTTACCGACGTTTGGATGTATGTAAAATAAAAAAAAATATATAAATATATAATAAGTAATAATATAAGTATATTGTTATTACATGTAAAGTGTAATAATGACAGAGTTTAAACGCGATAAGAATAATTACACCCTTGCGCGTATGTAAAAGTGCGTGACACAAATTTTCATAGTTCCGAATGGTAATTACAACCGAGTTTAAATAGAACTCTTTTTATTTTTATTTTTTCAGATGTATAACAAAATTTAAAACTGTTCCATTGTATATATGAAAATGTTGTGACAAGTGTGATAAATTTGTCGAGTACATTTCAGATTCGAACATCGTAAACTAATTAAAATCGATCATAATATATAAATAAAAAATATTTTTTGTTGTATATACGTAATGATATATAACAGACGATTTACGAAATCAGCGAATCTCAAACTTTTAATATAATAATAACGATATGATACGCCTTGTATTGCCGCACACATTTGAGGAAAGACAGACGAGCGTCAGTCTGTGCTGTGTGAGAATATCACAAGTCACTGTCAGAACGGAAAGGGAAATATAAGGGTGGTAAAAGAGAGAGAAAGAGAGAGAGATAGGGAAAATTCGGTGGTATTTTGGAAAAAGGGGTTTCAAAATTGGGATATCGTTGAGGTGATGGTACGTCACGGTTGTGAGCATTCGGAGGGTTGAGGATTTCGTCGACGAAGACTGTAGAATACCGTGGAGATGAACGGGAGAATTGAACCGATCCCCCAAAATTGTAATTTGAATAACACTCCACGGTTCAGATGACGCCCTTGCACATAATTAATCTCGAAACCCGGATTCAAGCGATATTAGATTTAGTTACAAAGCACCAAACCAACCAACCAACCAACCAGCCCGCCGATATTGCCGCCGATTCACTGAATTCTGATGCCTTCATCAAATATTACAATACGCCTTGTTGGATGTATATATTTCGATATTTTTAAATGTAAATATATTTATATATAATATCGGATGGTAAAATTCGCGTAAAATTATTAATTTTATAAACAGCAAGTCGTGGATTCGATTAATATAATATTGCTATACAACAAGTGATCTATATATAATTTATATTTTGATTTAAAAAAAAATGTATAAAAATATTTTTTTTTCTAAAAAGAAAACACAATTTTATATCGTATGTATTACCAATAATAACAATCGCACCACTGTATTAACATTATCGATAAATTTACCATTGTATTATTATTGTCGCATTATTAGTGGCAACTAAATCGTAAAAGCGATATAATTAATTAGTCAATTATTTTATAAATCTGTCGATTGATTCTTACATTGTCATTAAGAGTGATTTAGTATGCAAAGTTTCAGCTTGATCGGAGATCGGAAAATGTTCAAAAAATTAATTTCGAAATTCCATCCAGACAAACAGACGAGTGAATCTTATATAAAATTTGTAAAAATAATGATTAAGTATGAATTATAAACCTTTACCAAGGAATAGTATGTGTGAAGATTAGGAATAGAGTTATGTATATAAAAATTTTAACTCGACTTATATTACATAATACTATTGATTGATCTATCACAGGTGTTCATATATTTTATATGAAATCGTAAAATTATCATATTATGATAAAATATACCGTAGAAAAGCGTGCGAGAAAAATAAGAGCATTTTTCCAATAAGATTTTGTCAAACACCAGAAGGTGTTGCTATGCATAATTTAACATCCGATTTTTCCATCGATTATTAAAAAACTTTTTTTTCCGATCGTGAGCAAAAAGCAAAAAAAAAACGCCAATGCTTCCGGAAACTTTCGATCGAATAGAAAATAAAACATACAAGTGGCAATTTTCACTATAGAGTAAGAAAAAACGTGTTGAACATGTGATATGATTTCAGATGGAATGGGAAGAGCGTTAAGAAAAAAGTGAAAAGCTTGGCACACATGAAAAATTTTAACGACCCTAGATGGTGTGAGAAATGGCATATTTTACCAAAATAGTGTGACGATTTGGACAACTTCACTAATTATGCGGTGTGTCTCGTTTCTAAATTATTGCTGTGGCGTCAACGTATTGGGTGGTCCGGGAAATTCAACACTACGCGATGCGAACGATCCCGTCATACATCATCGCCGAAACGCGTCAAAAACATTTAATTAAAATAGCGAACAATAATAACGAACATAATATTTACACGAAATCTTATTAATTATAACGTAAAATTTAACGGGTGTGAGTTCAAAAATATATATATATATTTTTTTTATCAAAATCACATTGAAGACTTTCCATTTTTCACTATGAATATATATATTTTTTAATATTAAATAGAATTGTATTTAAAATATCGAATGAAAAAATATATATATACATATTAATTTATCGACGTATAAAATTATATATAATCGAAATGTATTCTTTTATTCAAAAAATCGTACCGCGCAATTGAAATATCAGTACATTTCAACGTCAATTATACGTACATGAATAATGTTGTATTTATTGAAGAGACGATGGGGGCACGTCATGGCTATCCACGTGAAGCCCCATGGGGAGGCTGTCTCGTGTCGCATTATTGAAGCTACCCACACCTTCGAGGGCCCCCGGGGGCCCCCTCGGTGCCTTCGCCCCCCCCCATCGGTTTCTCTTCGGGAAAGTGTCAGCGGCGCGTGTACATCAACGTGTCATGTCACACATCTTATTACATTTACTCGACATTCTCAATTTTAATTTCTCATTTTCGAAAAATTATTTCGAACGACGCCCTAATTATAACCCTCTGAAACGTAACGCAAACGTTTCTTTATAATTAAATCAACGTTATTCTATTTTAATCGCAACACATTTTTATTCTATCATAGATAAAAAAATATATATATCGTACAATGCATTAACAAAATCAATTATAATACGTAGTTATTGAAATTTTATTAATTTTATGTGCATTACTAAATATAATATTTTAATATTCGCATCGTAATTACGGGCCGTAAGTGCGATATTAATGTTCGTAACGCGTTACATTAATATCGTTTGTACGGTGTAATTTTCAATTATTCCGTCATAAACATCATTATAAAAAAAATATTAAATGACAGTATAAACGTAAAATTTACATATGCTATTTATGTAAATTTTTATATAAATATTTTGCCGCCGGTAGTGGAAAAAAAAATTACCGGAATAGTGTCGAAAAAGGCGGCACGTCTATATAATGGCACTTAACCATTGTGACATACGTTTGTGTGGTGAATGGGGATATATAATATATAGTGTAAAATGGTTAAAAACTAGTTTTAAGTGTATAAGTATGTCTGTTTGTATGTTACGTATGATTATATATTATAAAGTGGAATAATTTTTAATGTTAAATATTTTCCAATTTACAATTTTCATCATAAATTTTCACTTTTTTTTAACATGTTCTTTTATTATTAAAATATGCAACATGTTTCAGGAAAAAAATGAATGAAATATTATTTATATATTTTCATTGTTAATTTATATTATTTAAGTAAAAAAAATATTTTTATTTTTTTTAATATATTTAGAAAATTGAAAAAGAATTTGAAGTTGTTAAATAAAAATATTATTACATATATAATCATTTTTTCTTCTAAAAAATATTTTTATTGATAAAGCGATAAGTCAAATTTAATAATCAAATTACATAAAAAAAAATCGAGATTGTAAATTAAAAAAAAACGATTTATCGTATAATTATTATTTTTGAGGAACACAGTATCATATAATATATAAAAAAATACATATATATATATATATATATATATATATATATAAAAGTAGTGAAGAGCGAAAGACTTTCTCGCGTTGATATTTTATTCCGTTTTACGACGCGTTTAAATAATAACGCGGCAGATTTTCATTAAAATGTCCGCGGCGTTTTGTCTGCCGACGCGTTGTTTTATTATGCAAATTGCGAAAATACGTCAAAACGACGCGACATTCAACGGCGACGCCAAACACCGTAAAACCGACGAAAAGGACGATAATATTTGAGAAACACTGCGAGAGACGAGGAGAGAACGTGAACGACATTTGCATCCACCGTTTTACGGTGGTACAATTAAATTACAGGACCGACCACCGTTCGATAATATCAGCAAAAGTTTCGAATATACGTTTTTCATTTGTATAATTTAAAAATATTTCTAATATTATCGATTCGATTTTTTTTACATAAATAAATAAAAATACATCATTTAATAATCAAAAAAAAAACATAATTTTTTAACAAATCAGATATTTAACTATTGTACAAATCGTAAATATTAATATCTATTATTAAATTATAGAATTTTCATCACAAAAACGTTTTAAATTACTGTTTCCAAATAGCAACTTTTAAATTTGCCAAAAGCGATATTTTGAAATAAATTATGGAAATTTTGACCTCTTTTCTGATTGATTTTTTTTAATACAAAATCAAGAATTTTACAAATATTAATAGAAAATTTTGAAGTCATAATGCATAATTTTATTATGCAATAAAAATATCATAAATTACAATCATGAAATCAGTTAAATCATTTGTTGTTCACAAATTATTATAGAGTAAAAAAAGAATTTATACAGTAATACCCCGATTTATGTATATTCAGATTTGCATAATTTTTAATTTCTTTCTAATTTTGTTCCAATGTATAATCAGACAAATAAAATAGTTATGAATATATTGTTTTCTTAATAAATATTGTAAATTTCTAGCTCAATTTACATGTAAAGCTATAGATATATAAATTTATATAATCTTTAAGTTTATTTGCTAAATTTATTTAATAATTCCAAAGTTGTTTAAATAGATAGAATCTTCATCTAATGCGGAGTCGATTTAATTAAAAGGTTTTTTTTTATAAAATAAGTAGTTGTAGAGCATCAATATTCATTATATTGATGCTCTACAACTATATTAGATTTTTCCAACGGTACAACTTTTGTTAAAGGGGATTTTCGCCAGTGGTAATTTGAAAATGGAAATTTTTATTTCACGATTTAAATGTGTTAATATATATATATATATATATATATATATATATATATATATATATATATATATATATATATATATATATGTATATATATATATTAAATATATTATACTGTTTTCGTTGTTAATTATGATGTTTCAAATTTGATATTTTGTTTTATAACATTTTTTATTAATATTCAAATTAGTTCCTGGAATTTTATTGCAAGACACAACGTCTTTCTCTCTTCATTTCACCTCACACCGACGATTCGGCAATAAAATATTAAGCATATCCGCAAACTTGCGCGCCGAGAGTTTTGACTCTGTTAACGTCAAATTAGGGCTGGCGGGTTACGTCGTTCGAATAACGAATTCAGACCACCGCAAAAACACCACCCACCTCCACCCCCCATTCTACCGCTGAATAACGAGGTACAGAGTTGCGCGTTCGACGGGTTGGTAACCCCTGAAAATTTGACGTAAAGTAAATTTAACGGCAAAAGTGGGCGGTCGTTTGTGGCAAAATGGCGCTGCGGCCAAATGTCGCCGCCGTCTATTTAACCCCTTCGCCGCCGTTTCGTAACCCCCTTTACGCCCTTTTCGCGCGAGTTTGTTTGTCCGTTTTCGTCACGTCGTAAAACGACGTAATCCTATACACAAACCCTTCAGCGTAACACCGTTTTCGGCCTCTGTTTTTCCGTCTTATTTTGACTTTATTTTCATCTCCCCCCACCTCCTTTCCCGCGTCCGTATAACCGTCGAGTTTTCCCGAAGTTTTTCCACGAAGTTTATTGCGTCAATTAGACGAATTAACGTTTTGATGAATTTTCTTCGTACTCATTATTAGCGTTATTCCTGTCAGAATGAATATTCAAAAATAACGAAGATGCTTTAAGCTAACGACAGAATAAAGTACGACTTTTGAGTCATTAAAAAATATATTTTATTTTTAATTTATTTTAAAAGTATATCCAGTAATAATAAGAATGGAGTATTCTTCATTATTTAAAATTCAGTATTGATTTGTACGTTGAAATATCATTTCGTAATCTCGTAATGATTTAAATCTCATACCGAATCGAATAAACTGAAAAGCGTTAATTTTAATTAAATTAAATACAACGTTCATAAACGTGTACGAACAACGAGCAATCGATAACATGTTTACACAAATAATATTTTTTTATATTATTGAAAATATATGTTCGTAATTCGAATACTCGAGTTGCGCGAAAAAAAAAATACACGAAGTTGTTTCATAATATAAAACGGACATAAAACGCGGTAAAATGACCAGGTCGGGATCGATAGGCGCGTTTTAGTGTATGGCGGTTTAGTTGGCATATTTGGCACCAAGAAATGGCAGATAATTGCGTCCCTAAAAAGGTTTATCAAGTGGGAGTGTCACTGAACGGTAATGGCCGCCGCCACTGTGACCTCCCCACAGTTATAAATCTTTCGACGCGAAGTGCCAACTTGTTATCTGACTACTATCGTAGACACCCTCGCCACCCGAACCACCCATAGAAAGCAAAACACAATTTCTCAAACTTTTTTCATTATTTTTTTTATTTAAAAAAAAATGGCATTGCAATGTTTATATAATACTATATATTTTAGAATCGATATATTTTTTTTTGAGTTTCATAATGAAATCGTATTTTTATTTTTATTTGAAATGCTACATTAACTTTTATAATAAAAAGTCATTGGACGTGCAAAAATGTCAAATTACTCTTTGAATACTGAACGCTTGAAGCTAATAATAATTTAGTCAAAGTGTTAACCACATTACCACCGATGTTTAAACTATTATCTTACGAAAAAAATGCGGTTTTTTTATTGCGTGTAAGATGGGAAAAGTGCAATTGTTTGACGTATTATATATATATATATATATATATATATATATATATATATATATATAACATTGAAATAATTCAATTATATTTATTGAAATCGCATAGGAATGTTAGTTTTCGTGTTCATAGTATAATTTTAACACTATAAATAAAATAAAAATAAATTATAAATATAAATTTTCTATAGAATGTTAAAAGTTATAAAAGGAAAATCAAAAGAAAAACCGTTCACAATGAAAACAACGCACACGGTGCAAAATAAATCGGATTTAGGTCTGAGAAACGGAGGGCGGAAAAAAAATAAGAGTAGAAATCGCATACATCTACAAGAATAAGTTCGGGAAAAGCAGAAAACCGTATTTTTCAGCGAATCAGTACCAAAGCTAGGCGGGAAAAGAGGAAAAAGTTGCAAGTGGCACGTTGAAAGTTTACGGTTGACACAAGCAGTTTGCCGAAGATGAAACTTCTCCACTGTGTCGAGATTAAAACGTAATTTATGTTCGTGTCGACTGAAAAATAAAACCGAAAAAATATATAAAAATACAAAATAAAATATATTATTTCATAATTTTTTGTGATATATTACGATAAAGTTCAAAATTTTCAAATCTGCAAAATTTGAAATTTAAAAATATATACCTATTATTATTTACACATATATAAATACGTATAATATATAACGAATTTTATATGCGTCATATAAAAGGGATATTCCGTCGACGGCTAAATAGTTTTCCTCGCGAATATCCTTCGGGAATCCGTCGGCTATCGGCAGCCCATGATACTAAAGGATCCTTTTTCCTCATTCGGATGGATTTTTCTCGTGGGATTCGAAAGGTTTTCGCGTATTTCGCTACTGCCGCACCCTTTTTTTTTTTAAGCAACACGCCGTATAACGTGCCGGATTTGATACGATATTTACGACGGTTTCCGTTAAGTGTTCTCAAGTAAATTCACCGTCTATGTTGGTCCGGACCTAATAATCGGTCGAGGTGTTTAGTTTCGATTGCTATTACCGTAAAAAATTTTTTTTGATATTTATAGATATTTTATTGATATTAAAAAAAAAACTAAATCACTAAAGAAAAATTATTACATCATTGTCGGTCACATGTACATTTTTTTTTACGTATGCATATTCGAGTGAGACTTTTGAATGTATGATTTTTAACCGTATCGTGTTATACGGCGAATAAATAACGCGGGCATAAAATGAATCACGCGCGTGGAACAATGAGAGAGGCGTCGCGTTTCTCGGAAGTGTTTCGACACTCGCACGACGATACACACAAAAGGGATAGGGGGAGGGGGGAGGGGGCATTCTCTCGCGTTTGTAATTGAGACTTTTTTTTTCATATTTAGGCCACCCAGTGGCTCGAGGATTCGAGCTACCGGCACCGCCAGTTAATAATGTGACAAGTCTTCGCCGGGACGTGCCACATAAAATACTGTCGGAATGAAGACATATTGCCGAGAGATTCGTTCAAAAAACCATTTTTCCGCCACGTTTAATTTATAAATATTTCATATTTTTCAATTTTATTAAAATTTATAAAATATTATTATTTGAAATAATTCTCTATATCTAAACTATTCTCATATACATACAAAACTAAAAATAATAAATATTAAAAAAATAATAATTGTATATGATCTACTTAATATTTCAATAATTTAATAAAATAAATGATACATCAAGTTATTCAATTTAATAAAATATTATTGATATTTATCCAACAGATGGCGCAGTTCATACTCTTAAATACTTTTACTTATAAAAATGATATACATTTTCATTATATTTAATATATAATATGATATTTCATTATAAAATTATAATTTTTATCTAAAATAATAAATATAATAAAAATACATGCATTTTTATATTTTCACTATAAAGATAAATATTTGCGATTCTTTTTTTATATATAGCTTCTAATTTAAATAAGTCAATATTGTAAATATTTTTAACTTTATTGGTTTTTAATCTTAATATAAATATAATATTAGCACAATATTTCTAAGTATATAATATAATATATCACTAATTTTTAAGTAGAGCAGCATGAAACAATTTTATATTATAATTTCTCATACGTTAAAAACAATCTAATAATTTATCACTTCTAACAATGAATACGATGTGATTAATTAAATAATTTTATAACATAATAATAAAATAATTATAGCTTCAAAATTTATTATAACACATTCGACGCGATAAATAATGCGAAAAAAAAATACTCGCAACAACGAACCGAACGATACATATATAGTATGAAATAAAAAATAAATCAACATTAAAAAAAATATTCTTTCGACTCCATTTTGTTTTCGGATTCTGACGCGCGCGAAATAAGATCATCCACTCGGAATTTTTTAGTGAAAATAGTAGAAAAAAAAATCCCGAGTTTTTCGTCACGACGACTGGTGCTCGTCGACGACGGATATGCTCGGCACTCAAATGGTTAAATTTTCTCATTTTTTTTCCTTTTCTCGTGTTTTTTCACGTTTTTCTCTTGCTGGAGTTATTTATGCGTCACATATATGTATGTGCACAATAAGTACGCTACATATAATGTACCTAAATAATGCACATGTTCGCCATAGTGACTTAATTAGTGACGAATTCGACGATCGTTCTATAAATCACGACTTACATATATATATATATAGTATATTTTTTATTTATAAAAAATATATATATATATATATATATATAATTTATAATAAACAGTTTGAAAACGCTCGACGAATTCGTTCCCGTTATACGGTCATTTATAAATTAATAGACTTGACTTTTCAGCCACTAATGATCCTGAAAGATACGCTGAAGTCATCTTTCAAGGCGTCGTCAGGGATTCCAATTTTGCTGTCGCTGCGATACCGAAACGTTCATATTTTACAACAACGACGGCAATACAAAAAAAAAATCATTCGAAATAACATATTTTTATTTATGCCTAACGTAATTTATCGAACATAAAACAAACTGAAGTTTTCGTGCGTCAATTTGCGCCGCGAAAATTGTGCAAGAAAGAACGTTTTCACTTTTTCGCGAACGTGACGCAAATTTTCCATTTCTTTAATTTTATTTATATGCAAATATTTGTACATATATATACATTTATGTGTGTGTATGTTTTTTTCTCGATTTTATATGAAAATAATAATGGCTTCGGTGATTTGTCGCTGTTGCGATTTATTTTTTACGTAAAAATTGCATAAAAGCGTGTAAAATTCGATTTGATTTAACGTTTTACTTGTGAACTTTTTATTCACGTTTGATGTGTGTGTTGCAAAATTTATTTCGTCAACACTATTAAAATATGTTTTATCTAAAAATTTATATTAAAAATGAACAAAAAAAAAATATTTCAAATATGAATGGAAATATATTTATTTAATATTTTAATAACAAGTTTGAAGATTTGAATTTTAATAATCGTTTTTCATTGACAGTCGCATAATTTCGCTCAAAATATATTAATATAAATTATTGCCGATATATTAAAAAAATCTTTTAAATTTATATAATATATATATATATATTAATATTTTTTTATTGCACCTCCCTTCCCAAACATTTTGATATAACAATATAACGATTTCGTCGAAAAGGCGACAAATTGTAATTTGATCACATTGACATCGAAGAGAGACAAACACGATTCTTTATCTCGGTTTTCAGATATGATTTATGATTTTTTTTTCACATGGAAAAAATAAACATAATAACACACAATATATATATATATATATATATATATATATATATATATATAATATTTATAAATATATTTTTCATTCGTATTATTCATAATATAAAGTGTGGCATTTGTACGATTGGAAAAGTCGCGCACAAGATTGGTTAACGTCGATAAATTTTACATTTACTTTTGTTAATTTTATGGCTTTCGCGCCAACGTTGCGATTGCGATTTCAGAATAGAGAAAAAAAAATAAGTGCACATGCACGCACGCGTTCTCGCACACATTTTACATTAATAATGTGTAAATATATTACGTGTAATGCGAACTTGAAGCGGTGAATTGTCGTGCAAACACGAACAACACGATTTCGTAGTTGATTTTATTTCCGTAAAAAATGCACTTTACCACACACGAACCGCCATTTTGTTTCATTTTCATACAAATTTATATATTTTTCAGTTCGTTTACTCGATATATATATTATTATATGATGCACTATTATCATTTTAAATTGTGTGTTCGTGTTGTAAATTTCTGATTAATTTAAAAAAATATTAGTTTTAAATTCCCTAAACAATATAAATAAATATATTAATTTCAATGCAATATATTTATGACATATGTAGTAATTTTTTTTCCATTTGAAACATGTATATAACTTTAACAAAGAAAACTTACAAAAATTTCGCATTCATCCCGTCGCCGCGAAAAAAAGGGAACAAGTGCAGTTAAAAAGAAAACAACAGCATCGGCAATTACTATACAGGGGCAACGTAATTATCGCAATCTGATACAGAACAAAAAAAAAAACATTCGAACCGTGTTCCGTGAAAATCGCATGTTATCCTCGTATTAAGCGTCGTATTTACGAGCGGCGTCGTTCGCTAGCCCGTCTTTTCTCTAGCGGTTTTTTTAGCGTTCGCCGCCTCAATTAGTCTCGTTAAACAATAATATTTTTGTTTTATTTTATTTTATTTTTTTTTTTAATTTTTCGATATTGTTTCTGTAAACGCGACAAAACTTTTACACAATAAAACATTGTCGGACTATCGTTCTAGATGGCAATCTTTGTTCCCGCATACACGGCTCTAATTAAACTCGCATTACGTCAAGAATAATAAAAACAATGATACTTTCAATTGATGTTCGATGCGGCTCGGTGATTAGCGAGAATTACATTTTAATCCGCTCGTTATAAAGGCGATGTTTCGCCGAGACGTCGTCGAGGAAAATACGTCTTAATATAAATAAACCAATACATTAATTCATTATTCGTTTCAAAGAATATTAATTATCTAGATTTTATTGAGTTATTAATATTTTTTATTTCAATTCATTTGAAGTGTTATGGAAGAAAATTAATAATAATATTAAAAAAACTCCATATATATATATATATATATATATATATATATATATATATATATATATATATATATATATATTAAAACGTGGCGCAGTGGATTTTTAAAGACTTTTCAATGAAAAATTAAACCGAACCTGGCCGTAAAAGCGTCGGTATAAACTTTTTATATTTCGAGTTTTAAGTTGCAACTGCATCTTTGCAGCACGGTCGTAATTCACTCGCCGCTTCCTCCTGTGCATATGAAAAGGAAAAGATAGGGATGAGACGATTGCACTTTTCAGACAAACAGACAATTCTCAAATATCTAAATATCTATAATCTTTTATCAAAAACGATAATAAATTTATTATAATATTAAAAAAAAAAATTCTAAATAAAAATAATAATATTTTTGATCATTTTATATAAAAAAATATTATTATTATTATTTTGATATAGTAAATTTATATGAAAATTCAAATTCTAAATTGTTCTATATATATTTAATAACACTTTGCATTCAAAACGTTTCACAATGTCATTAACGATTTTTTACTCCAAACTTAAAATTATTTTACATACAAATTAATGTATAAAGCTTTATATTTTATATACATCTGCTGTTTAGTGGTCTTATATAGAATATATAAATTTATAAATCCAAAAAAAAAAACAGTTTTCGCCACCATTTCAGAAATTTTCTTAAAAACAGTATATTAAAGTATACTGATCTACACAATCGTTTTATTTTTCGTGTTTATATGAATTAAAAATTTTCATTTTAGTAATCCTTTTATTAAGATTGTCTAGTTTGAATCATAAAAGTTTCAATGCTGAAAATGCAGTTAGACTTGTGATTATGTGGTTGAAAACTAATTTAAAATAAAAAAAATCTTATCTTTATTTAGAAGATTTAAATTTTACACTTCATAATATTATATAGAAATAGTGTACAAATTTGTTACAAAAAAAAAAAATATATATATATATATATATATATGGAAATAATCATTGTCGCGCATCTAATTTTTGTGATGATCAAACGTCACTTCTCTAGTGCGAATGTTTATTAATACGACATCTAGAACTTTTAATATAAAACGATGAAAATTTCAATGTATTTTAGTAATGTTTGAGAATATACGATTGCGGAACAGCATCCACGACGACATGTAAACAAACAATACAACACGTAAGAACGAAGCCAAATTTGCACTTTTAGGACATTAGCATGGCGGCGTGGCTAATGGGTGTGTCGACTGCAACAGAATACTTCTTCGGTAAACTGCACAGTAAATGCGGTTAAACGCTTATTTGAAATATATATCAACAATGGCCGCCGCCATAAAGCGGCAAAGAAAACTCGTACTCGCACGTGAGCGTCGCGCTAGCACGTGAAACGGATTCGTAAAAGTCACATCGGCAATATTTCACAACGCTATACGCTCTCTACTAATTTAAAATTATTTATGGACATACATATATACATGTGCGAGCGAGCGCGTGTACATTCTATTATAAATTATATTATGATATATATATATATATATATATATATAAATATATATATATATATGTGTGTGTGTGTGTGTTCGATGTGTCATTTCTGCACAGGAATGTATTATGATGTTTCTTCTTTTATTCTGATTTTTTTTAACAATACAATTTTCAATCAAAAAAACTGATATTTTTGTACATAATTTTCTTTTATCTTAAATTCTTAAAATTTCAATAGTTCTCAAGAGAAAATTTATTATATTAATATAAATTAAAAATAAAGTTGAAATTTTGACAATGAAAACTGAGGATTTCCATTCGTTATATTAATTTTATATTATAATATTTTATGTTATTAATATTTTGTTTATAATTATAATTTTGAATTTAATCTTTATATATTTTATATAGCCTAGTTATCAATTAAACAATTTTATATATAAAAAAATGTTTTTTCCAACAATTTGGATTATATATAATTTTACTAAAAACAAATAATAATGCTATAAATTATTGAGTGATAATTTATATCCATAGAATAAATAACAATTTTATATATGACAAAAAAAAAATAATAATAAATATACACTATTTTATGAGTATCAAAATTTATCATTTTACAAAACTAAGTCATAAAATACGTCGCTTAATATGTAAACACATTTTTATGATATATCATATTATACTTCTATTACATTTCCAATCACTAAATATTTTATATAAAAAAAAAACTAAAAAAATATTTACATCATTAGAAATGAGACTAAATAATGTAAATATATTGTTTGATATTCGTTATAAATATTTTCAAAATTAAAATATATATATATATATATATATATATATATATATATATATATATATATATATATATTCGGAACATCCTGTATATGCTCGTGTGCGATTTAAAGATTTAACATGAAATCGTACGCAGCGAGAAAACGCTGAAAGCGTCCAATAATGAATGCATTAAACTGCATCAACATCTAATTTGACGACGGATCAAAGTGTTCGTGTATTCGCGTATATAAATTTTACCGGTCATACGTTGTAAAACTGCACGATGAATAATGCCGACTAGCAACAACAACAATAATAATAATAATAATAATGTAATGAAAATAATTTATCGACGACACAATTCATTTCGACGAAATTATTAATGTTGTACTTCCA
Organism: Leptonema lineaticorne; assembly: GCA_024500535.1. Classification (NCBI taxonomy): domain Eukaryota; kingdom Metazoa; phylum Arthropoda; class Insecta; order Trichoptera; family Hydropsychidae; genus Leptonema; species Leptonema lineaticorne. The sequence continues at coordinate 2,593,500 of JANIJI010000030.1, read as the reverse complement.
CTGCGGCGATAGCAATAATGATTATAGTCGACGCCGATTTAATTAATTAATATATTTATTTATACGTTCAAAAGCTGATAATAAATTATTTCATCCGATTATTTAATCTTGTACTGTGATATATATATATATATATATATATATATATATATATATATATATATTTATATAGTTCAGCGCGAAATATGTTATATCTTAATACAAGCGGCAAAAATACATGCGCGCGGTACGTTTCAGTAAAATGGAGACTGTCACAATTTTATATTTATATATATATATATATATATATATATATATATATATATAAATATTGTTATGAGTTAATTTATTAGTAAATAAATCAAGAAATTATTTACAGTAGTTTTTTAAATGATTTAAAATATTTTTTTAAGATCTATTATAATTTTAAAAATTTTATAGTTAATTTATATATTGAATATGATGAATGAAATTAATATAAAATTTTGTATCTATTTGACGATTTAATAATATATAAATATTTTGTGATATAAATAATTAAATTTCTTTTGTTTAAAAATAATTATTGTTTTGTCATTAAAATTAATATTCATAAAATATGTTTTTTTTTTTATAATAAAAAAAAGTTTTTCAATATCACACTAATTGATATTTTTACAGTATTAGGTATTATGTAATATTTCAAAATTTAATAATGATTTTTTTATATTATAATTTTGTTGAAAATATATATATTTAATAATATAAATATATCGTTATATATATATATATATATATATATATATATATATATATATATATATATATATAACGTATAATATATACAATATTTACATAAATTGTAATTGCAGCAAAGTGCCACACATGCGAGCGTCGTTACAACGGGGGATTTTCCACTTAATCGAAATGTATATTTGGGGTTATCTAAACCCCTAAACGTACTCTCGGCGATCAAACCTGTTATTGTTTGTCGCGTTCACGTAGAAACGCAGAGACACAAGTGCATGTAAAACAATCTTCCCGATTCGCTACCCCCGAACGTCGGGGATTTATTTATTTGCTCAGCCGCCGCCCCGTCAATTTGCCGTTCGGGGCGAAAACGAAAACAAAATAATAATAAAAAATAGACATATAATCGGTAGGGGTTGTCTTTACCGCCGCGGGGGTAAAATTGGGCGATGCGGGAGTCATTTCATTATGATAATCCTTCACTAATGCCCGGTTGCATCATACGGCCGACAGATAATGTCATAGCCGCAGCTTTTGAACAAATTAGACGCGGATTAACGAGTAATCCGTTTTGTATTGAATTTGAACTGTTGCGCCAAAACCTGCATTTGAAAAATAAATTATATATATGTATTATATTTCGAGTGACGCATGCGGTTAATCGCTTCAAAAAAAAAAAAACTGCGGTTAAATTGTGAAATGTATTTAAAATGCGATGCGATCACAATAACATAAAGACTATCAGTAAAATGTTCCATTTTTATATAATATACATTTAAAAAAACATGTATAATAATATCTACTTAATTTTTAATGAATTATAATTCATCCTTTTTAAATTTAATTCATATAAATCAATGAAAAAATGTTGAATTACATCATATATTAGATTTTTGTTAAATAAAAAATAATTAGAAACAATTTAACAATCATCAAATCATTAAATGTGTTCTATTAAATGTGCTCATATATAGGTATAAATTAGAAGTATTAAAAATCAATATTTAGATTTTATTGAATGATATTACATATAAAAGTCATTGGTTATTTTAATTATAAATAATTATTAATCATATAGATATGTAAATATAATTTACATCCAAACTACGAATGAAAACAAATTTATTTATATGCCTAATTTTTGTTACTATTTTTTTTAAATATTTCAATTAATATATTTTATAAAAAAAATATTATATTTATATAAAAATAGTACAATAATATCTCGTTTAATAAGAGAAAGGTGAAAAAAAATATATATAAACGATCAATCCTCGGCATTACACAGAAAAATAAAACCGGTAAAATAAAAATATCATACGCCATATTTTTCGATCGAAGTTAAACATAAAATCGCATTAAAACACGTCAATAATTAAGAACTGATAAATAAACCGTCATCAATAATGGAGTGGGCGGCATATTTGACAGGTATAAGCTTCATTCGACGTTACATTTCACACAGATACGCTTTTAAATATTGCTGCAATTATTGAAAATATTTAACGACCATAACCGAACGCATACATACATATATTTATCTGCGTTCATTATCGATTATTACCGAAGCGCTCTTTTGAAACAGCTCACACACATCTGCGCTGAAAATTTCCTCTGCGAAAATTGCGACAAATTAACCCTTTTATGACAACGTTCGTATTTTATATATTGATATATTTTTATTTTCGTTAATATATATATATATATATATATATATATAGATGATTTAATATGTGTTTATGCGTTTATTTATGTTGATCTATTATATTATATAAATAGTATTAATTGAAATTTTCGATACTATATATATTGATATATATATATATTTTTTCGATAAGTAAATTAAAATATAAAACACGTTGCCGTTTTAAATGTGTTGACGATTTGCATTTTTCTTTCAAAATTTTCACACCCGTAAGCGCGTTATTAAGTCATAATGATTGCGCGAGAAAAAGAAAATTGAGCCATTTTGCATACGCCGCCGAGTGCGCATCGGACCCGATTTAAATAATTGAAAACGTTCGATTACGACGTAACGTAATTATTCCAAAATAATAATAATGATAATCTTAAACGTATCGTGCATTATTTTTGATACAATTCGCGACAAAAAACTTTACGAAACAGCCGTGAGAATTTTTCAAAGTTCGGATAACGATCGACGTTCGTCGACGATTCGACACGTCGTTGTTGGGGCTCGTTTTTTTTTTGTAAGCGCTTTCAAAAAAAAAAAAAGCGCGCCGTTTTATAATCTCTATGATAAATAAGCGTCGTAATATAATTCGTGTTTATATGCATTATGTGTATGTGTATATATGTGTGTGTTGTGTGTATACATATATAAATGAAAAAAGTAATACGTTGCAAAGAATATAAAAAAGATAAGAGTGATTTATATGGCAAAATGCTGAGCGATTCTCCATGCCCACCATTGGGCATCAGCGAGACGAATTGCTATAAAACGACCGGGGAGCTTCCCTATTTATACACTTTATCATATTATAATAAATTATACTATATAAAAATATATATGCATATATGTCACTGACAATTAATGCAATTTAATTTTAGATTTTTTTAAATTTAAAAAAAAATGTACTGATTGTATATAAAAATAATATTTAATATATATATATATATATATATATATATATATATATATATATATATATATATATATATATATATATATATATATATATATATATAATAGAATGAATTTTATTAAAAAAAGTAGATACCACTTGGAATGATATTTACTTTAAAGGCAGATTGCCCTTCTATATTTTTTTTATATTTAATAACATTTTTAATAATTGTGAAAATTGATGTGATCAAGAATTTATACCAAATATGTAAAAATAGGGTAAATCAGCGGGAATCAAACTTATTAAAATTCATCGAATAAAATAAATTTATTTAAAATAAATGTTTTTTAAATTATGATTAAAATGTATTATTAATTAAATGCCTGAAGTTTTAGCAAATATTTGCCTTCTATTGAAACAATTTTATTTTGATTGTGGTATATATATATATATATATATATATATATATATATATATATATATATATATATATATATATATATATATATATATATTAGATGAATTTAAAAATAATTTAAAACGAAATAGTTGCCATTGATTTATGATATATTACATAGTCAACACTATATTTATAAAAAAAAATAATCTTGGAACATAATATAAATAATAAAAGATAAAGTATTTAAAGAATAAATCGTGCGAACCAAAGTCATAATCGTTCAGTTAAAAGTATATAAAAGAAAAATAAGATTCGAAATGGCGGCAACAATATTTCTTTTTCCGATTTAAACTTTAAACACGACAAAGCAAAAGGGGGGGCTGCGGCGACGGCGACGGCAGGGGGGGAGCAAATAATTCGAAATCGACAATGACGGGCGACTTTTCGACTGATTGATCGCCAATTGTTGCCGATAGACAGCAACAGTATTGTTTGTGGACGATAATAAGGGGCGCGATGTCGGTAGCGACTCGTGATTTACGACCACTGTTAATGTTTAATTTATTGAAAGCGCTTCCGAAACATTACAATGTTTAAAATTTATACGATTACGAGACCGTCGCCATATTTATTTATGAAGATTTCGATAAAAAAAAATAATAATTACGAATATTGATTACAGTACAGTGTTGTATGAAATCTAGTTAGTTGTGACATGATCGAAAATTTATGATTGAAAAGTCTTTTTTTCGAATTTGAAAATAGTTATTTATTATTTTATAGGATTTTAATCGTCAATATTAGATATAAATCTAAAATTTATTTATGAATTAAATAGTAAAAAAATGTATTTCTATTCTTATTGCTAATAAGTTAAGAGTTCAGTTGTCAAAATCAATGCAAATATTGTAATTAAATTTTAACATGACAAGAATCTATATTATAAATTATATAGATCTTTTAAAATTAAATTGTGAAAATAAAGTAGCATTTGACAAAAAAAAAAAAAACTACACCTCCATCTTTCATTTGCACTATCATTTTATATTATATATACGATATGATTTTTATATGACGTAGAACTGTTTTAAACAAAAAAATAATAAATTTTCATTACTCTTAATATATAAATATATGAAATGATAATAGTTTTTCTTACCGTCCCGTTTTGGTGATGATCATTTCGGTGCCCAGCTCGTTGAATTTGTCCCATAGGTCTTTGGTTTCTAGGTGACAATGCACGTGTCTGAGCTCTTCGCAATTGCACCTTTCTAATAGTCGAGGATCTCTAGGAACCGCTGGCGGAGAACCGGCGGCATGCGAGCCGCCGGCCTCCGAAGTTGACGAAACGTCAACCGGTGAATCCCTGCCCTCCTCTGAACCGGTCACTGTAATTGGCGGCGATGGAGAACCACTGGCCACTGAACACGATGTGGTTTCACCGAATTTTTCTGAAAATCAAAATGAAAATATTTTAAAAATTGTATAATTCATAATATAAAAATTATCCTTATATTTTTTTATGATTATAAAAGTTATCCTTATATTTTTTTAAGATTATAAAATTCATATATTTATGTTTTTTTATTAAACAATATAATTTCGAATCATATATGTATTAAAATATAAAAAAAATAATAGTAGTTATATGTATATATTGTAATTTATAAATTATTTTTATTATATATTACATAATAAATATATTTTTACAAATGTAAAATATGTTAAATAATTGTTCAATGAAAATAAAATTTATATACAGTTATAAATAAACGTTTTTTATTCAATAATATTTATAGTATATTATATTAAAAAAAAATGGAATTATCTGTCCGTACGGTATAAATATTAATATAATATATATATATATATATATATATATATATATATATATATATATATATACAGCGTCGGCTGATAGTAGTGTCGAAAAAGTTTATATAAATATTAAAAAAAAAAACGTACGTCTCTGTCGTTTGTAAAGAGAAAAAAAAATGAAGGGTGGCAAATGAAAAAGAAATCGGAAAAATGCGAGTTGTCGCTCCCTTGAAAAGTTCCAGACAAAAAGTGTCAGCCCAAAAATAGCTAATGCCAATTCACTGACATTCAAATAACCCATAGTGCATTTTTTTTGACAGACTGATATTGAAATAAAAATTTAACTCCCAACAGTGCTACATAAAATAAAACTCAAAAAAAAAAAATAAATAAATACAGCAAAATTACAATTCGTGAGGAGTCTTGAATATATATCGTTTTTTTTTCTTGTTTTAAATGAAAATTTGTTAGGTGTAACGGATATGACTAATAAATATACCTACATTTAAAATTAATATAAATAATTAAAAATAACGTCATAATAAAATTGAAATATATTTAATTGTTTTTCCTAGTAAAATTAAATATTTTTTTCAATTATAATTATTAATTTTTTAACGCGGTCCAACATTATTTGATATACACCTGCCATATTCATTATATTATAAATATTACATACGATATTAATAAAGCATAACTAAATTGAATATGATTATTACATAAAATACGTTCGATTTATATGACGTTAGAAAAAAAAAACATTTTTTTCACATACATAATTGTTCAAACACTATGTAATTCTAAATAAGTCAAAATTGATTGAAAAAAAAACTGATTTATGATATTTTTGAGTTATTTACAACATTGTTCATAAATTGAAAAATGCGAGAAATCACTTAAAAAATATGTGCGTGATGTGTTTTATAATAATTGTTAAATTTAATTTATATATATATATATATATATATATATATATATATATATATATATATATATATATATATATATTAATACAAGGTGAACTTGAATGTAAAACGGATTAAAAAGCTAAACGACTGTTTGATGGTTATTTTTTTTTATGGTCATGTTTCATCTTAATTATTTAATTGGTTAACGGTGGAATATTGGTTAATTCTTGTTCAATTAATTCGCATTGAATGCGTTGACGTTTCTCAAAATGTGCATCGCGATAAGATTACATTTTATTTCTATTAAAGATTTTTTTTATTAAATATAATATAATATAAACATGAAAAAAAATAATTTGAATAACGCTTATATATTATATTATTTTGAATAGTTCGAGAACGATGATTAAAATTAATTTAAATAAAATTGAATGTATATATATTTATTACATTCGTTTTGTTAATATTTTGTAGTGATAATATTGTTAAGTGAGAATTTGACATAAATTATGTTCTTGTTCGGATATTTGCGATGTTGATTCCGTTTATGTCTGCGATTTGCATAGTTTCGTTTTGACCCCTAGGTGTCAATGCACTTGTTTTTTTTTTAATATACGAGACGTTTTAGCTTTTGTACAGGAGAATAAAAAGAATAATACGCTGCAATGTGTCAATTTTTTTTTAATACTATACATAAACAAAATTTATATGTAAAACTAGCTACTAAAAATCCGTTGATAATTGTAAAAATAAATAAATAAAAGAAAGGTCAAAAACCTTAACGATCATAATAAAATATTTGGAATATTTCTTTTTTTCAAAAAAATTCTTATATAATTTTTAAATATTTATTTGTGATATAAGTGTATAAAAATAAAATTTCCATTGATTATTGTATATCCAATTTAAAAAAATAAATGCAAAACGTTGATTTTTAGCATTGATCAGTCAGAATAAATAATAGTTATTCAGTATGCAAATAATTTTGAATTAAATTAGATCCAATAGATTTAGATCTAAAAAGATGAATAAATATAAATGTTTCATTTTATTTTTTTTAATTATATATATATATATATATATATATATATATATATATATATATATATATATATATATATATATATATATATATATATATATATATATATATATATATATATATATATATATATATATATATATTAATATATAGCGAAGAAGCATAATTATTACAAGGAAAATCATAAAAAAATGTTTGAGAAATGTTGCTTTTTTTATTTTTCTAAGAAAATAGTTACATCTATTAGTTGCATAAGTCGATCCGTGACAAACGTCAAACGTCCATTTTAAACAATGACCATTAAAGTGTCGCACAACAAACGGCCCCGCATATCGAAGCGGACCGGTAAAAAGCACGGGGCCCGGTTCGGTACGTTTGGGACCGGTTCGTGGCCATAGTATCCTCTTAGGCGGCCATGAATATTTGATACGGGCGCTAAGTGCGGCCGGTCGAGGTGTTAAGCTCCGGTCACCGGCTAATGTTTCCAGGGCTTTGGTCGAAACGGGAGGACGGCTTTTCCGAGGTCGGAGCGTGGAGAAAATGATGGAACGGGTCAAAATGGACCCCGACGATGCCACTCTATCGTATCGGCTCCTTTACCACCTACAAACGCGCGCCCGCCACCCTTCAGTCGCCCACGTTCGACGTTCTTTCCTTTCGTCCGTTTCGAAAACCAGGTGCAAACTCCGGTAAGGATTTTAAGCTAGACGCTTAAAGCCGGTACGTTTCTCTATTCGATCTGTTCGTGCAAATTTTATCTATTTTTCTTATATTATATATATATATATTTTTTTTTTTTTATTTTATTATAATATATTATGACTTTATACGAGATAATTTTATTTTAAAAATATTGTACTAATTAGAATTTGAAGGTTTTCATTTGACAATAATATAATACATTCATATATTTATTTATTTTTTATCATAAACAGTTAAAATATAACAAAATTATTGTAAATATTTTTGTACCAATATATAATAGTACTAATAAAAAATTATAAATAATTTAATTATATTAAATAAATTGAAATAA
>JANIJI010000030.1:2525000-2580000 GCA_024500535.1 Leptonema lineaticorne | reverse complement strand
ATAATTGAAAAAATTGTATGAAAACAAAATAAATACAAATATTCACTTGTTTTCATATTAAATTATTAAAAAAATGAATTTTTACTATGGTATATATAATATATATTTTCTGTTTTTACGAAGTTCTCAAAATTAAATAATATTGTAAAAGCGCATTCATTGAAAAATGACAACTAGATTATATTTTATAAAAAAATATATAAAAATGAAAATATAGGAATTCATCATAAAATTTATTATAATAATTATATTACTATAAGATTATTATTATACATGTTATTTATAAACCATTTTTCTTATATATCTGAACTGATAATTTTGCTAAATTTTTCGACAAACTATCACAAATGAAATAGAATATTTTAAATTTTTCTATCATAATTAATAGTTAATTTATCCATTATATAAAATAAATGATAAAAAAAAAAGAATAATTCTATAAAAATAGACTTTTCGTCACAATTTTTATTTTGTCGTGAAATATTCAATTTTTTTTTTATTAATTATATATAAGAATCCTATGTATTAGTAATCATTATATCAAAATTGACTATTCGTCACAGATTCAAATTCGATCATTACGCACAAAACAATAATCCGTCATTGTCGACGTATATAAATATATTTACAATGGACTTTTCGTCGCGGATCCTCACATAGTCCCGAAGGACACTCACCGTGCATGGAATACTGATCGTCGTCCCTGGGTTTTCGCGCATGTCTGTCCCTCCTCGCCATAATTGCCGCAATCGAAAAGTCGGTGGCGGCCGGCCTCAACGAGCGGCACTCTTCGGCCATCGGCGGACCACCACCGGTTCGGCACCAGCGAGGTTCGCCCTGCAACAACATCAATGCGAAACCACCGCCAGACAACAAAACACCCCACTACACAATTTTTTTTAAATTTTTAATTATAAATTTTACATTGACGTTGAAAAATTAAATAAAAAAAAATAACAACAACGACAACCGATACACGCCATATATATATATATATTATACGCGATTAAAACATAGTTCTTTTATATCGTGCGAAAGACATATTTAATGCACACACTATATATATATATTTGTTAATTATTTGTTATTGTTGCGATCGTGTTGATGTGGCGTTTTAAAGCGCGTCGCGTGGGCGCCGGTGCGCCGTCGATCGCGTCTTTCGAGTCAATGGGCGTGCGACGACGACGCCTCGGCCCACGTGGTCGTCCCCCCACCGCCGACGGGCGGAGTCCGCTCCGTACGAAACTCCGCCTTCGCCCCGCCCCTTTCGAGAACGAACGGCTGCGATTGGTCTACGTGAACTCGGTGCATTCGCGTTCACTATTGTTTGCAAATGTCGAGGTGCATTCGTCGAGTGAGATCGCTCTCGTGCGATTCCCCACTCCTACATGTTTACGATAACGTTGTCGATTTATTACGAAATTATTATATATATATATATATATATATATATATATATATATATATATATATATATATATATAAATTTGTTAAAAAAATAAAATACATAATATGTTATACAAGATTAATTCACATAATATATATAAATAAAAAAATAGTAAATTAATATATTAATTTATCAAAAATAAAATTAATTAAATTTTAATCTTTAACATTATGTGCTTTAAAGAGATTATTATACATTTATTTCTATAAGGAATTGATATTAAAAATTGAATAAAACGCTTCTTAAATAATTGAAGTTTTTTACAATGGATATATAATATGTAATATACTGAAAAAAAAATTATATTTAATATATATTACAAAACATTACAATACATAGTAATCAAATATAAATTTGTATCAGTAAGAAATATATACTTATTCCTCTTTTATTTGTACTTTTTAAGTGTATTTGAGAATAAATTTGATGACAATAATATGTCAATTGTATGTAATGGAAAAATAATAATATCGGAATTATATTGAAGATCGATTTCATGAAAATTTCCAAATCTCAATATTGAATTTTTACTTATATTTTTATCTAAAATAATAATCTGTACTTTTTTAAATAATTTTAATTTCCATAAAAAAATACATAAAGGTATTTACAGTTTTGAAGAAAAAAAAACGATATTTTTAATCCCAATTTTAATTATAAAACTTTTTTTCAAACATTCAACTTTAAATAAACTTATTTTTATACTCAATATTATTGTTGATACAAGTTTAAATTTCATAAATAATAATACTGATATGATAACATCTAAATCTGTGAACATATAATTTAAAATTTTCTCACGTTTTTTTTAAATATATATTAAAATTAAATTAACTTATATATATATATATATATATATATATATATATATATATATATATATATATGGTATATATATATATATATATATAATGTTTTTTTAGAGATATACAATAACGTTTCATCGTAACCGAACAACTTTTTGAGATAAAACCCCGATCATAATAATATAATAATTTAAAAATTTCACACGTGGACCCCTGCCAAATATTTTAATACATTTTCATCCACTTCACAACGCGCTTCGCGGCAGATAAAGCGTTGGCACGTCTTTGATTGTTACACATCGTGATATATTATATATATATATATATTAAAAAAAATTGAAAATCTTTTGAAATAAAATAAAAAAAAACATATTTATTACTATACAAATACGAATCAGAACGATATGTTTTTGATAGAATATATATGTATATATATATTTTTTTGGTGTATAATAATAAAACAATTTTAATTCGGGCGATCAATCAAGCGCGCGTTCCGCACATTTCGATGTTTGACGTGCGAGAGACGTTGCAGAATTTTGAACGGTCGTAACGTCGATTTCACGGCTCGTGAAGCTCGATATCGGTCGGCGCTAATGTGTTTGAGAAACACTCGTATATCATGACACAATCGATGATGATAAATTTTTATACGCGCCAAATTTGTACTGTTTGAAAGCAAAAATACCAAAAAAAAAAAAAAAAAAAAAATATATATATATATATATATATATATATATATGGAATGAAAAATCGAAAATAAATCGAGAAATATTGCATCGTCGTGCGCGTAAGTGGCTTCGATATTAATGAGTATTAGAAACACATTTATTTATTTTGCTTTGTATTTTTTTTTTTTAGTATTCGCATTTATACGATGGAAGTTCTATAACGTTTTCATTTTTATGATTATACTGATTTATACAGATAGATAAAATCATATTTATTTATATTGGTATATATTCAGCAATATAAACGTTATAATCATTAAGTTTTTTTTTATTAAACGTAAAATATATTTAATATTAGTTAAAGAATCTGTAATTTAAAAAAATTGTGTTTTTTTTCTCACTTAATGATGAAAATGATTAATTTTAGTTTTATATAAAAAATATATTTTTTATTATTTACTCGTGATAAAAAATTTAGCAATAAAAAGTTTATTTAATATTTGTTTATTATTTTTTTACTTGTATATTATTTATATTTTCAATTTATGACACACTTATATTTAGAGGAAAATAATACAATTATCAAAATTATGTTAAATATTTAATGATTTTTTTAAATACACACAAGCTTTTCATATTAATATATTTTTTTCTTAAAGCTTTCTTTTAAGTTGATTATATTTAACGTTTAAAAGATAAAAATAATAAATTAATAATTTATTACATTATTATTAATTTTATAAATTTCTCAATATAAAAAATATATATCTATAATTGTGCAAAACTCAATGGAAATAAATGCAACAAAAAAAAATATATAAAATTTAGATATTTATATACAAATATCTAAAATTGTTATATAAAAATTAGTATATTGCAAAATTTTAGTATATTAACTGAGTTATTCCAATTAAGAAGTGAATACAGAAGGGTTCATAAAAACTTTCCGCTACTGCTATAGGGTGGTTGAAAGGGGATGGATGCCAGATGTGCGTGCAGAAGTGCGTATCTTTTCGTTTCTACAACGAAATCAAATATCATATCTCTCGAATACTAGAGAGATCGGGATAAGTAAGGAAATCCCAAGATTGCGGCTTTTCTCCGATATACATACATACATACATTTTCCAATAGAGTATACGTTTACATATCCAGCATATAAAGGGTAAGTTTGAGATTTATGCGTGCACTGGTTGCTGCGACTGGTTATTATTGATATTTCTATAGCATTGGGCAGTCGAATCACGAATCAAATCAGAGGGTGGTTTTGTCTTTGCGGGCGGTTTTTCGGGGGGGGAGGGGATGGTGATATCGAAGTTGTTGGTCGCCCTATCGTGGTCTTTTCCAATTTTGGCTGAGTTATGTGTTACGAATATTGACCGGAACCGTCGGAAACAATATCGCGACATTGCCGAATGTAATGGTACTCTCACACTACTGCGAAACGGAAGCGAAGACTCGGTGCCGATTTTGTCCTGTATGCGCATACGAATTGGTAGAAGGGATCATCGCATAGCAGAAAAAAAATAATAATAAATTCTAAATTATTGCCATCCCCTTACGTATTTCGTGTAATAAGAAAGAATTCGCAATTTCGATTCAGTTTTATAATACTTTTTTTTATATTTTCAATGAAAAAAAATATATTGTCATATAAAAATCAATCATTTCTATTACGTCATATGATGAATAAATCTATATCACGTTTAGTATCATCTAAATTTAACGATAATAATCTTTTCGTGTCAAAATGTCACACGAACATATGGATACGGAGCGTTTTATATGAGTGATGTCGATTTTTATTTTATGCAAATTATATTCGCATTATGCTGTTTGTTAACAAATGATGTGAATTATGAAAATATAACTACACTGCGAAATGAGTAAATTTGAATGTCATTGATTATATTATGAATTTGGGTTTCGATTCCATTTAAATATAATATTCATTGTAATAAATATATTTTATAATAAAATGAAAATGATATTAAGGAATGGATATAGAATTTAAATTATATTATTATTTTATTTTATTAAACTCATTTGTAAAAAATATAATAATTAGAATTTAATATATAAAAAAATCCATTCATCATTATAACACAATTGTAATTAAGTAAATACAATTAAACATTCGAAAGAAAATTAGTCATGTGTATCGATAATGCCGATCAATTAAGCGAATAAACCGCTCGATGTTCCAAAAGGATCGAAGCTAAATAAAAAGACCTCCGAGCGACCCTTAAATACGGGTATTGTTTTAGGAGTCACGAACTGAAAATATTTTTTCGAGACACGAGTCGCAAGTTTGTCGAACGTGGAGCATTTCGGCGAATAAATCAGGAAACTTCTCGTGAGCGAGGGTCGAAGTCTATCCCACGAATCGAATGCACACTTTTCTTACTCCCTTTCTTTCTACTATCGTTTACGATTATCGTTTTGGACATATGAGACACGTGTTGACCGCCGATCTATGATGGAATCGAAATCCACGTGATCAATCCGAAGATATATCGTTTCCAATTTGAAGATACACACCGCCTGCGGGTGACCGTGGGCGGGGCGAGGCGAGGGGATTATTGAAGGTGTTTTTTTTTCTTTTGTAGTTTTTGCGGAATTAGTGTTGGTCCACAACGACAGGCAGTTAGTTTTTATCAGGAAAAAGTCTCATATCGCAACGACACTTCCAATTTCGAAAACGGAAACTTATTGGAAAACTAACTGCGTCGTATCCTCGTGTGACGTTACCGGGCGCATATTAAAATTTTTATAACGCCGAGTCACCCCTTTCCACAATGCCAGCAGATACAAAAATGTAAAAATAAATTTGTATTGTGGTGCATCGTGCATCGACAATAAATGCAATAATATTGAATGGCGTTTGAAAGAAACGGACCCGACTTTATTTTGTCCATCGGAATCAATATCTGAAAACAGTAACAGGAATAAACAATCTTTTTCAATAATTTTATTAATCTTGTATATATCGTGTAACTATAAAAATATATTTAATATAAAATTATATAAATAATAATGTGATAAAAATAGGTTTAAAAAAGTAAATATGAAAATTTTTTTTTTTGGTATATTAAATAAGCATTTATGTTTTTTTTTACATTATTTTATTAAATAAGATATTTAGTTAAATCGATTTTGAAATAATATAATCGATAGTTGTGAAATAAGTTTCAAATTTTGAGCTTAAAATATCGTTCATATATATTTCTATCTCTCTTTATGAATGACAAAATTCTAAGTTCTTTCTGTTTTTTTTTTAGAAATTTAGGTTTTTTTTAAATAGTTAATTATTTATTATAATTCATTTTTTATAAGAAAAATCAATTAATTTATTAAGAATTACCAAAAATATATGGAAAATATTAAAAAAATATATTTTTATATTTTTTATATATTTGGTATCAGCTTTAATACTGATTAATATTAATAATATGATATTTAAAATATTGAGGCAAACTGTAAACGTCTTAGTAAATAAATTCTCGAATTATCTCATATCAAAAAGCTGTTTATTTTATCGAAACAAAATATGATTTAAACGTTAAAATCTGAACATTTGAAAAGCGCTGATTCAAAATATAAAGAAAAAAAAATACATCAGCGACAACAAACAAGGAAGCAGATCAAGTGCACGTGCCCTTAGTACGATTTCGCTTCTGTCAGCGAAGATTTTTCGAATGAGATTTTATGAACCGTCTTCTAGGTACGTGATTCGACGATTGTCGTCCACAACGTGTCCGGTTTTCGTTTTCGGATAGAAATAGTTACGTTACTAGAAATACATACACACACACACACACACATATATATATATATATATATATATATATATATATATATATATACAGATAAACTCGGGTGCAAAAGTGGCTTTCGGAAAAGATGGGATAAGGGACGCCTTAACCGGAATTCAATTAGTGAGTGCGTGATCCGGACTTTAAGGGCTTATCCGGCACGTGTGTGAGGACCCAGAATCAAGCGGTTGACCACTTAAACTATACACGAACCTATTATGTTATTATATCGTATGTTATGTACGGTGTATTTGTATTAAAATCTCTGGTTTTGGGAAAATATTTAAAATTAATTATGAAATATTTTCTTTTTCTTCTATTGTTATCATATATGTTAAAATCTTTGAGTTTATTCAGTTGATAATATATTATAAAAGATTGAAACAAAATATTGTCATATATAAGAAATATATGTAGTAAGATTCTGTTTTGAATTTTAACGATTTATTAAAATTAATTAAAAAAAAAATCCAAATATTTAATTTATAAATTGTATTATTAATTTTCAAGATTTATATTGATTTTATATCGTAAAATTGAATATAATATTGTTAAAAATTATATATTTTTAAAGTTCATTACGAATATTATATGTATTTATTCATTTATTTTTTCTAAAAGATAATTGTATAAAAAAATTGAACTATTTAATTTTAATTATTATTTTACAAATTAGCACAAAATATTTATATATATATATATATATATATATATATATATATATATATATATATATATAATACTGTATTTTTTTATTGATATATAATAAAATATTCTTGTTGAAATTATTATCTGTAGAGTATAGCCTTATCTTTGCCATCGTCGAATCGTAAAAAAAATTGAACAATAATAATGATTATATATATATATATATATATATATATATATAGAAAAAAAAGAAAATAAATAAAATAAAGAGCGAAAAGCAATCGGAAAAGCGACCGCCTTTTTTTTCATTTTCATATACGTGCGGCGAAGTCCGTTCGCGCGCTACACGTACAGAGGGGTGCCGAGGCGCGCGAAAAAAAAGCGATCGCGGCAGGCGGCCAGCGCCGGTGGGGCGGCACAGAAACCGAAAAAAATCGAGGCGCCCCCTCACCCTCCTCCTACCACGAGGTTTTGAGGCGAAAGAGGAAAACGGGATGGGGGGGAGGGAACTGCGCAAAAAGAAACGCGAATAAAAATAAAATAGGTCGTAATTCTTTGTCAGTGCGCCGGGGCGGCCGCCGTGAAATATCGCCGCAGGGAAGATTACATTACCGTTTGGGGGGCCAACGCCCCTCCCCCGCCCCGCTTCCCCACATAACATCACACCGTACTTTATGCTTTCGCGCCATACAAAAGCGTAACAGATTAATTGAACTGAAATATCGTGGCTCGGTATCGCACTTCGACGTCGTTTCGCATTTGCCATCAAACGTCGAACAAAAAAAAAAAAAAAAAAAAAATGGGTAATCGTCGATACGGTTCCGTGTAGCGGCGTCGTAACCGTATTATTTAATATCCGGTTCGAAATCCGGATACGAAATCTATCTATTTTATTGAACAAAACAAGTTTACATTTTGCATAATAATGTTGAAAATAAAAATCGTAATTTTGATTATTCAATTCTAAATGTCCGAGTTTAAAATATTAAATCTTGAAAGAAATGTGCGATCATATAATCAAAATCATTTATACTTTTAGTCGAATATAAAATTTAAAAATACCTAAACAAAATATTATTCAATTTTAATATATCTCAACTGATAAATTTTATTAAAAAAAATGAAGTAGAGTATTTTTTTTCTATATATATATTTTCATACCTAAAAAATATTTCTGACCTAAAATGCAATATTATTTAGATATATTGTTTATAATATTTTACTTTTTATATAATTCTTAATCACTTTATTAAATTAACTTTAACATACCTAATATTTTAATATAATTTTATTTTAATATATATAATAAGATATATATTTATTAAATGACTTATAGTAATAAATTTATATATATTTAATATTAATAATAATAAAAATCAATATACAAGAATAGAACATAAGAATTAAAATAAAAAGTAAAAGGAAAGTGCGTCTTGTGTATATATTGAAGAGTTACCGTTTCGACATCGACGCATTTCAATATACGAACTTTTAACTAGTTAAAGTAGCTTCACCTGACATGTGTACATACACATATTTAATATGTCATTACGAACACGTGTTTTGACGCGATGACGTTACACAATTTTGTCAAAACATTCGGTTATCGATATATGTTTTATTCATGAGCACACTTACTACTACTGGCCGACATGCAACGAGAGAGTTGAAGAAGAACAAGAAGAAGAAGAAGAAAAAAAAATACAAAAATATATAAATAATAATAACGACGACGACGACAACAACAACAACAATAAACATTATCATAGTTTTTCGTCCCATTTAAATGAGAAGTATATAAAAATGTTTTCATTTAAAAGTGTAATTTCAATTAGCATAAAGGTGGCGCGTACAAACAAAAACGCCCCGTGCGAATGACATTTACAATTCATAAATAAATTTTCCACCCTGTTCCCTTTATATATGTAAAAAAAAATTTTTTTTTTTAATATTTACAATATTTTTAGATTCGAAATCGTAAAAAAAGAAATAGACGTTATGACATATTATGTCACTTTTTTCTTGAATTATTTATGTAAATTATGTTTACTATAACACCTTGAAGATTTTTCATTCTTAATATATCATTTTCATTCTATATATTATATATAAATTAACAAAATATAAATTTTTAATAATGATAAAATACTTGCATAATTCAATATAACATAATATTAAAACTCATGGTCGTCGATAAAGGAAAAAATAGTTATGCTCGTTACCACCGATCGCAACAGCTGTATATACATATATTGCAATAAACTGGAATGAATATAATTATTTTTCGCTTTTAAAATTATATATAAAAAAAAGACATACGCACATATAATAATTTAATGTCCCCGTTTTACACGATAATTATTTCCAATCGAATTTAACGACCCGTTTTGTCATCGCTGTGGTACGAAAAGATGCCGCCGGGCACAATTATTAATTTAATGCTTTTTGCGTCAAATTTGAAAAAAAAAATAATATTAAGAAAACGTTATGCGGATGAGAATGATAATGATGAGTTTCACTCAATGATTTGAGAATTTGAGATAATGTAAAATTAAGCGGTTTACGCGGTGTTTTCCATGTAAAATTAAAGGTTGAACGAATGTAAATATGAGTTTAAATTAAACCTTTGATATGGTAGCAAGTAACGGATATTTAAAGAATTCTTAAACGAAGAAAATACAAAAAGAGTGAAATATAACGAGTAATTTTATAAAATAATATGGTCTTACGATTTTTTATTATTATTAATATATTAATAAAATTTGTCTAAATAAATAATATATATATTATTAACTCGATAAATAACGGAAGAATGATTTGTTCCATTGTCAAATTGTGGTTTTTATTACGAGTATCGGAATTGAGATTTAGTTTTTTTCGAAATTGAACCATCAGTTCTATTGAAATAATATGAAATTACAACGCTATAAATATTAATGTCAGGAATCAATTTCGTAAAAAGCGAAGGTAAACGCTGAGACAAATCTTTAAAATACTACCATTTTACGCGGACGATAGACGAATTTGCATATTATATATGTTCGTATATGAAGCGTCTCAAAGCTGTTTTCTTTTTTCAATAATAACGGCGTCGTTAGTCGTTATTCGTTATTCGTTGCAATAATCGATTGGATACGCGTCGGCCTATCACTTGATAATGATTTGTTGGGGCGGCGCCACACTGGGACCACACAAGAAGCAAACACCCACGCACTTGTACTTCAATTACGCATTGTTTGAGTACATCGAAAACAAGGGATGACATCTTAACGTTATCATTAAAATTTTTATTATACATATAATACTAAAATTTACGTTCAATATAACGTTTTTTTTTCGATCCAAATGACAAACACTTCTGATAAAGCACTTCTAATAACGTTAAAATCATTTCTAGATGTTATTCAACTTAAATCTCATCCTTATATAAAAAAAAAATTTTCAATATTTAATCTCAATATTTCGTACTTTTACTTCTAGTAATGTATATTGAGTATCTCGTCTTTCTTTTTTTTTTTTTTTTTTTTTTGATAAGAAGACGAGAAATTAATGATTCTTAAAACATATTAAAATTTTTTCTTAATGAGAAAGCTTCCGTATATTATATATTTTATTAAAAATAAAAATATATTAATTTGACAACCCTGAAATCATACAACTTTTCATATGCAACGCGTCGAGTGCATCCAATGTAATAATGTAAAACATTACATTAATTGTTTCACAGCGAGCAACATTATATTTAAATAACGTCCGATTTGGTCGAGATTGATAGTTTCCAAAAATTAAAAAAAAAATACCATTAAATTTTACGGCATTGGCATCGACCATAAAATATATATATTTTTTTTTAATTTTCATATTTTTATTATAATAGTAAAAAAAAATAATTTCTCCGGCGGCACGAATTGATTTCGATGTATAATGCAAAACAAGGTGTCATTATGTTCGAATTTGAGTTCAAATATCGAATAAAAAATCTACATTATATATTTTGTATATGATGTCAATTGTTCGGAATAATCCATTTCGTTGATTGCTATGATTCTTAAGAATCATTCACATCATCTCAATATACAATATAAAGGAAAAATTACATATTTTCTAAAATTGATATAATTAACTTTTTTTCCATTAAATTAATATCATACTAAAATACTATTTTTTATAAAAAAAATTGTAGGATTATGTTTATATGTTTTCAAATATAATACTATTTAAATATTTTTATAATATATTTTAATATAAAATCATATTTTTGTGTCATTATTATAATACAAATATTTGATATAATTAATCAGTATAACGATATACTGAATAGTTAAAAGTGTAAGAACGAGGCTTTATTTTGAATTTTATAATTTTGAAATTACGTAGTCGATTTACAGAATACGAGTACATGTCGTTATGGTGTCGAAAAAAATTCATCATCATAAAAATTATAAATGATTTACATATCACGATTCACATTCGTACATCGCTATTTGCTCATCTGAAAATATTTTCATATCGTTGTCTATTTTTTTTTTACATTATAAAAATCGTTCATAGATATCATCATTATATTATTATTTTTTGTATATAAATCAAAATTTTAATGCAAAAAAAGTATGATTGTTTATGCTAATATTAAAATAATGCATGCACAAATTTGTAGATGAAATTATAATTTAGCTTTATGAAAAAAAAAAATATATATATATATATAATTTATGATATTTTAATATATTTATATTGCAAGTTTGTAAATAATATTCTGCATGCAAAATAATAATATTATGGTCGAGCGTATATAAACTTGGTACTATTGTAAATTGCGTGCTGGCGACGTTCAGATTCGATTTCAATTTTTATAAATCAGGGTCCACACAGTGCGCGCCTATTCGTGGAAAGGACACTCGATACTCGTATGCTCGGATCTCGAAGAGTGAAAAAAAAAAAAAAGAATATTTAGTAGATAGAATTCGAACCGAGAATAAGAAAACAGAACCGGACACTCGGACATTTGTCATAAAGTTTTCTCGTCCACCGATAATATGAAAGAGATAAATGTTCGCGGCTCACGAAAACGGAATTCGAAGCTCTCGGGTCACTGATATGTGTTCACATGCGCTGGTGTCCGTTTGCAAACATCGTACTTATGCGCATTTTAAATGAAAATTGTATAACGGAAAGTCTCAGTACTTTTTTTTTTAACTGATCATTACAATTTTCAATAGTAATATTGTTGATTTTTTTTTTCAACATAACTAGGAATTAATTATTAACAATATTGTCATCTAATTTTGTTGTTATGGATATAAAAAGTAGATTTTTGTTGCCTAAAAACTATCAGTATTTATATAAAATTTTGATATATAGTCAAAATTATTCATAATACTGTTTCATATTCAAATATATCAATCAGAATTTTATTTTATGTATCAATTGGCGATATATATACCATAAATATTTTACATTACACTGTAAGTGTATTAAATTAAAAAAAAAACACTTTATGTTATTTATTTTATACATTTTTATATAAGTTTCACACGTCTGTTTGTCTGGGTGGAATTTTGTAATTGATTTTTCGAGCACTTTCCGATGTCAGATTGAGCTGAAACTTTGCATATTAGCTTATTATCGATGACAATGTAAGAATCAATTAACAGATTTACAAAATAATTGATCAATTAATGGAAATTAATTATGTCGCTTTAACGAAAAAAAAATTATATAAATAAAATTATGATGCTAATCAAATTATATGTTTTTATATGATAAGATGATATTTATAATGACTTAATAATAACACATATATACGTCTAGTTGTTTGTTTATTCTTAAAGTATATATTACAAATAATTATATCTAGATATATATTGTAATTCTTTATCAATAATAATAATAATAAATTCTAAACGTTCTGCGATGGGAAATAAATCGAATCGGTCCACAATCCATATAAATCGAACGGAGAAGTGTCAATTCGTCGATAAAGCCCACAAGATATAATTAAGAGACATCCATGGATTTCGTGGCATTCAAATGATTGATGATTGTGGAAACTCTTGACCACGTGAAGTATGCCGCACCACGGCAATGACAAATATTTGCCGCATTACCGATGATGATCCATTGTTTTCATCATGTCGCACAGGATATGCTGGACCTCCTGCCTGGTGAGGCATTCGCTGACTCCACACGACCAAGAAACGCTTCGTTACACCGAAGCTTCTCAATCTATTATTTGATAATAATTATCAATAATATCATAATTTAATATACAATAATTGAAAATTTTCATAATTATTAGTGTCGATTTTTTTTTATTGTATTAAGTAGTGAGTTTTTAATGAATTTTATCTTAATTTTTTAAATATGATATTTTCATATAAATTATCAGTTAGCGTTGCACATATTGAGAAGCGTCTCATTACAAGATTAATTGCCGACAACAACAACGGCATCGGTAAAAATACGAGATCTTGTACGGGGAACGAAGTGATGTATATACGATATTATGTACGAACTGGAAGAGAAAAAAAAACAATTTCCACGATTTAAAAATGCCCCCCTTTTTTTTTGTAGTGGTGGTCGACGATAAAAAATGATCTTAATACATGGATTATTAATAAGCGCGCTCGAGTTATGTGGATTATATGTAGATTTAATCGAATTCAATAAATTAGATATAATTTCGCCCTCGTGTGATGGATTCGGTTTTTCGTCTCGTATGCCGTTGATGAATTCGATAGATATTATTTATTTATTTTTTAATTTTATTTTACGATAAAAATATATTTTCAATACAAA
This sequence comes from Leptonema lineaticorne, assembly GCA_024500535.1. Taxonomy (NCBI): domain Eukaryota; kingdom Metazoa; phylum Arthropoda; class Insecta; order Trichoptera; family Hydropsychidae; genus Leptonema; species Leptonema lineaticorne. The sequence goes on along the minus strand of JANIJI010000030.1, from coordinate 2,565,815 downwards.
ATCTATTTCGTTTTAAAAATATTAAATTTTAATCATTTGAATAGTCTTAATATCTACGAAAGGTCAGAGTTGCATTAATATGTGATCACTTTTTCACTATAAAATATTATCTTACAATTATATCATAATTGCTAAAATAATTTTTGACCGAAAAAAAATGATGATTACGTTTAAGACGGTTAATTAATTTTTATACTCTGTTTAAATTAGTGTTATGTACGTTTTTTAATTTGATTTTTTTTTTAGTCAATGGATGGACTGTGATTTATTGTTTTTAGTCGAATCGTTAATTTATATTTAACTTTTATATAATATATATATATATATATTAACTTTTATTGAATGAAATTGTTTTCGACGTTATCATTTAATTTTTCTTTTGTATTACGATAAGAAATAATTTATTAATTATATATAGATTCAATTATTTTTTTTTAATTTATATTAAATCAATCGTTTTAAAATCACAATTTTGAATTAAATCCTAACAATTTTTAGTTTAAAAATGTCATAACTGTCAAAATAATGTTAATTATGAACAAAGAGTATAATAAGGATAATTAGTATTATTTTTTTTTACGAAATTATTTATATTACATTCTTCTTTATCAAATATTAATAATTTTATTTATTCTAGTGATAACGAAATTATATGCACTCTATGCAAATATATTGAACTCTAAACGATAGTATTCACAATTTTCTTTAAATATACTAATAAAAGTATTTTGTATTATGTATGTTGAGGCATTTCTTACTATTTTTTTTTACTTGTAACTTTTTTCACGGACGTCTCAAATCATCCACTCGTCATTTTTTTTCATGTCCGCGTTTCGACTTTCGTACAAGACACGAAAGATCCGAGATAATAATATTCGTCTGATGAATTGTCGGCAACATTTCGACCGGTATGCGGGGTCCCCGTTAAATGTACAAAATATATACGCGTATAACATAAATATTTATATATATACGATACAATAAAATAATAATAATAATAATAATAAATGTATACTTATTTAAGTGACGGTATCCTTTGAAAAATATCCTCAAATAGGAACGAGTTTACTTTGAACGTTTTTACGACGAGTCTGCTAAAGAAAGACGATCGAGATAAATATTATTAATGTAAAAAATATATATATTACACGTTTAAACGACATGTTAAGATTTATTTATTTATTAAAATTATAATAAATCGTTTCGCGATTCTCTTAATGCATTTACAACTTCTTGGCATGTACGACTGTGATGTTTTTAGAATATGGTCTTTGTTAAGTAAAGCCTTAATTATCTTCAGAAAATATTTGCATTTTGATATAATAAATATTTTTAAACACACATTTATTACAATCTGTGATATATATTTTTTATCAATATTAATAACCAAATAGTAAATTAAATTTACTTGTTTGTATTGATGTTTAAATTCGCATTATATTATTTTATAAAATATTATAATAATAATAATAATTAAGCATATTTGTACATAAAATCCACTTTCAGAAATATAAAAAATATTTCTGTTATTTAGACTATATCGTTCAAATTTAATTTTGCATATGAAATTTATAATATTTATTATAAATAATATCAAATTCGAAGTTTAAACACGTTAAATATTAGGGATTGAAACTTGTAATTTTACATTACATACCAAACTACAAAGTAAGTTATAAAATTTTATTATGCGTAACTGTTTATCAAACTTTTCTATATATATATATATATATATATATGGTATATATATTTATCATATATAATAGATTTATTTTGTCGGACTAATCCAATCGAAACGTCGGGACGACGACGGCTATTTAAAAGCAAAAAAAAAAAACCACCCATGTATACCGAATAAAGTATGTTAATTTTTAAATATACGCACACGTATTAATTGTAATTTTATTAAAATTATTCATTATTCATAATTTAAAGAAATTATAATAAAAATGAAATACGTTATATTTTACAAACGAGTACATATTTTTCAGACTTTAAATTGAGAAATTATATATATATATATATATATATATATATATATATATATATATATATATATATATTGCTTCTAATATTCACTGTTATAAATCTTGAAGCCCTATCTTTTAACTGGCAATTCTTCTGCGCTGAGCCATATTATTAATTCGATCGGCGAAAATATCAAGATTAGTAATAAATTTTTATTATATCTAATTCGTTTTTAATATTAATATAAAAGTACTATAAGTCGAACTGCGGCCAATTAAATTACGCTATAATATCATAGGTACTCGATTAACGGGCAAAAGTAAGATGTTAATGTTAATTTATTGCGCAATAAGTCGCTTTTTTATTGTGCAATACATTCACGTAATCTATATAATAATCGACGTAAAAGTCTTGTGGTTTATGAATTAGTATAATATTAATATAAAAATTTAATATTGCGGTTTTATATTATGAATTATTATTGAACTTATTAGACCATGTAAGGTCGTTATTAATAATATTTATTATTAATACCGATTAAAAATTTGCATAATAATAAATATGCAAAATCGCGATAAGTAATGTCGTCGAGTCGTCAGTTCTATACTACAACATTATTGATTAATTATACTTTAGATTAGATAAAAATAATATTTAATCGATTTCAATTCATAGTATAGTATTAAAATATGAATTTATTATTTTTAAATATTTAAAGTTTGGGTATAGAATTAAGGACTCCATCCTCGAAATTGTGATCTTGGTCATATTGATGGTCAAAATAATAAATTCGAATCAAAATGATATAATATAATAGTTTTGTATTATTAATATTTAATTGATTTATTTATTTTTAATTTAACATATTCATAAAATAGTAATATTTGTAGGTTAAATCTAGAATTGGCGAGTGTTGTCAATATAAAATGACTTATATGACATTTATTTAATAAACAATAATCACTCAATCGCAACTAAAGATTTTATTGGAAACAATGGCGAATTGTTTTATATATATATGTGTGTATATTAAATTTTTTGTTTGTTTGTTTATTATCGTTTCCGAACAATGATCGATGATTTCGAGTCGAAGGTATCAATAGTCAATTTAACAGATCAACAACAACCCGAACAAATGGACCACCATCGCTTTCGAATCTCGGAACTTTATCTTTTCAACCCGAGCAGGTGGTTCTCAAACGTTATCATTGTGCACGCGTTTCATAATAATTTATTGCATTTTTTTTTTTTTTTGGCGAAAACATGCGGGACACTTCTGACCGGTGACCATCTTTTACGAGGGAAGCTTCGAGTCCTTTTTTCTCCCCCTTTAACTTTATTGTCAAATTTTAGATAATTGTAGGTTTAAACGGACGTAATAATATACGTATGAATTGGAAGTGAAAAAGTTGTTTGTTGTATTTATTTTGTGCTTTTTCGATTTTCAAGTGGGCTTTTTTGTGTGTGCATTATCATGTCGTTTATTCGAATAATAGTGTTTATTCTATTTATTTCGATGACATGGCCATTGGTTGAAAATATCACAATTCTATTTACAGTTTTTGAAGTGTTTTCTAATAGTTGATTTATATTTTATAATAAAATAAATTAGAATAAAAAGAGATGTTGTAGAAAATATATAGAAAAAATTGAAAATATATTAATAATGTATTTTTTTCTCTATAATAAAGTTTAAATATTGTTGATATTTTTACTATATTTAATATTACACCCTATTCTTGTCAAATCACAAAAATCAAACACAATAGACCAATTGAACGCTTTTACAAAAATCAATGAGGGTTAATCGACTAAATTGTCGCACTTCATATCTGTCAAATAAGACGCATCACTCGCACAGTACATTAAGACGGATGCCCTCATTTATAACCGACATATGACACAATATTAAAATTTTAATATTACCACCCTCGCGATTTATAATAAACGTGCACGGATTATTGTCGTCCATGCCGGACGGGGTGAAATTAATTAAATACGCATTTAAATTTGTCTTTTTTTTTCATCTCGGCCACCACTTTATTTTATTTTATTTATTTATTTTTTATTTTTTTACTTGAAGGGGGTTGAGCGTTTAAATATTCTCGGACGTTGTTATTATGTATGTGGCCAACTGTCACCGACCACCCTGACGTTGGTGTCACTTTGGACAATCAAATATACAAACATGTACTAGGGGGGTTCTCTTGTAACAAGCCAATGTAAAGTGGGACAGCAGGGGGTAAACCATTTCACAAAACTTATACAAATATATATATATATATATATATATATATATATATATATATATATTTAACGTATCGCACGCCACCGGTTATTTTAAGGTGTTTAAAACCAATTTATATAATTTATTTCTAATCTTAAAAATAGAATATATTATTATTTTTTTATATTTCAGTAAAAAAGTGACTATATATTTTTATAATATATTTTTTTAAATCAAAATTAAAATCTTAAATTTGTATCCAATATATTATAGATAATTTATATGAAAAAAAAAATATATCTATAAAACATAATTATTTTTTAATAACATTATTATACGATATTCAATATATTTCAAAATAATTTCATACGAAAAAAATAATTGATTACACCTGAAAATCGTACACTATTGGCAATCGATCTTCTCGACTTCATTATAAACGTGTAAACGTTTCGAAAATACACCGGGCAATTTGGCCGTGATAAAAAAAAAATGTGCATTTTCACGTTTTCGGTCCCAGAATGATATTGTCAAAATATTGAAACGTCGAAAATTCGACAGAAACAACGATAAAAACGGTCACAATGCGACGAAATCGAATGCAAACGACAATTATCGACGTTCGAGGGATGTTCGGTTGAGTTGAATGGATACTTAAATGGAGCAAGTCATCGTCATTCATCTATTATTATTCGTTACGAGTTTTTTTTTTCTAATATACTATATATATATATATAATAAGAATACAAATATTTAAAATTATAATAGACTGTTGATATTACAAAAGATTTTCTTTGAGAAATAGCATTTTATATATAAAATAATTCATTACATACGATTTGATACGATATTATGGAAAATGATTATATATATATATATATATATATATATATATATATATATATATATATATTGTGTTAATAGATCTATAGACAATATTCAGATTTTCAGTAGAGATAAATTAAATCACGCACTTTAACATAGCTCAAATAGACATCGTCGATCGGTCATCAAGATGCGACGGTAGTTAAAATTTATAAACCGCGCGACCATTAAAAACGACGGTAATAAGGCAATGGAGGTAACGACTCGGTAACTTTCGAAAACCGTAACGAATATTCGAATCGACATTTAAATGCCGAAAGCGAAAATGAACTTTTACGCACATCGCGAAACGGAAGCCGCGCTTTAAATGTAACGATTTCGCGGAAACTCTTTGATCGGCAAAAAAAAAAACCGGAACTTGTCGTTATTATTATCCGGCGTCGAATCTGTCTCGTTTTTCACCGCTCGCTCATCCCTCGGTCGTCGTTAATAACGACCGCAAAAATTTATATACGACTGACTACGTTTTGCGGTCTGATCGAGTCCGTTTTAATAAAAAAAAAAAAAAAGGTGATTTTGATGTACGCAAGAAGAAACGAATGCCAAAGGCGTAAATTGTAAATACAAGTATGACATTATCGATTCCAATTATTTTATAACGAGATCGAGTAATTTTCCTATATACGATATTATTTTATTTATATATAATTTTATAAAACGAATTCTTATTTGTCTGTTTTTACTTTAATCGACCTAATTATATACGAGAATATGATTTTTTTTTTGTTTAAAAATTTATGTTTTTCTCATATTAAATTTTATTTTTTATATATATCTAATTCATATATAATTTGTAAATGAGAAAAACATATTTCATGATTAATATTTAATTAATTAAAATTTGTAACAATAAAAAATTATTATTATTATTATAATTATTAGTCTAAATTTTGAAACTCTTTAAAAATATTATTTCTTCTTAATAAAATGAACACCGAATAAAAACAATGAAATATATAATTTTCATGCAGATGTTTCTTTTGTATTTTACAGTGCAAATTTCGTACTTCGTTTCGTCAATTTTTTTTTCGCAAATTGAAAAAAATTGCAGAACGAGTCGTCTTATATATATATATATATATATATATATATAGTATATTAAACTTAGCGGACTTTTATTAAAATCTAAATGCATAAATAAAGTCGGTAATTGAATGTCGGCCGGTTAAATCCTTTTTTTATGTGTATATATATATATATATATATATATATATATATATATATATATATATATATATACATATATTTATATATGGCGTCTAATGTTTGTACGACCGACAAAACTTTTACAATCAAAACGAAAAAGTTGATCGTCGTCCCACTCGTGCATTAGAATCAACCCTCAGTTCACGCGAAAAAGAACGAAGGGGATGCTTTAAAAAAAAAAGAATGAATAAAATAATTATTATGATGAGGCAAGGAAAACGGTAGCGATTAAGTCGACGAGGAGGAAGAACCCCGAAGGTGGCGTTCGAGAAATAAAAGAAGAGGAAAAAACGCGGCACCGGGATGAATAAAAGATTGTATAGAGTTGGGAAAAAAAATAAAGATGAGGGGTGGGGGTGGGGTCGGAGGCCAAAATAAAAAAAAAATAGAGAGAGAACAGAAGAAGCCGCTCGCCAGATGGGACCACTTCAAAGGACCGTCGGACAAGGGAATAGGCGCAGGCGCCTAAACATATCTGGCACATACCATTTAGACAAGTACAGTTATGATGACCGAAATGGTAGCTGAACCGAGACAACAGAAGGACCTCCGAAGTCCTCGAAGGAGTATCCCTTATCGGGTTCAATTTCTGGAGCCATAGATTGTTATTATTATTTTTTTTTTTGTTTGCCCTTTTCGTTCAGATACAGTATTACTGTGAATATTTTTGAGTTCATTTCTTTACGTATACTGAGTTAAACTTGGTTGTAAATACATTTTTATTTCATATATGATATTTTAGAATATTTTATAATACAGAAATAATCATAAATATTTTTATAGAATTTTATATAAAATTTTTATATTTAACGAAAATCATATAGAGTGAAATGATTATCGTTTTTTTAAATATCTTTCTAATGAACCAATTTTAAATCATATACTGATTAATTTGTATGACAAAATTCTAATATTATTAATATTTTAGTACACTTGTAAACTCTCCCTTTCTTTTGGTTATTCACACACCTAACGAAACTTTCGAAAGAGTTCTATTGACGAACAGTTGAACTTCCTATTGATCTTTATCCTGAATTTTTCTTTTCAAAATTATCTGGATAAGCCTGTATTTATCATTTTTCAAAATGTAGTCGAAGTATTGATTTTTTTAAATTTAACCGTTTTCAGAATTTCTGTTTTTTTTCTAACTTTATCCAAAATCTCCTCATTTGTACCACGTTTTGAAGGCTTTCAAATGTTTTGCAGTTTCAAGATCTAGTGTCCATGTTTCAGCACCATATAAAACAACGGGAAAGACATAACATCGAATAATTTTTTTTATTTTATATTTGCACAAATTGTCATTTGTAATTAAATAAATAAATTTATTCATTACTTAGTAATATCGCATAAAAAAAAATATTTTAGAAAGTGACTTTTAATCCATTCTAAAATAACGACATAAATTTTATCGGACAATATTACAATCACTATCACACATAAAATACGGCAACAAAAACATCGACAATTATTACCCGCCCATTGCTTATAAAACGGTTAACTTTAAATTGACGCAAAAACTTCGAAATCACCCTGTACTGGGCGCTGTTTAAAGTAACGTTACTGTTAAATACGAGTGGCTTTTTTTTTCTTTACCTCCCCTCCCCCGCCCCCTTCTTCTACTGTTACTCATTTAAACGCAGACGTAAAGATAAACTCGAAATCATTACGAGTAATAACCGTATAGTAATTACAGTCGATTGTGGAGTTCGTAGCACTTTGAAAAATATCGTTTTTAGCTCTATTACTATAAGACTTAATTCGATTTTTAGCTCTTGAACGTTGAGCAAGCTTAATTGGTTCTAAATTTGAAAATTTTTATTATTTATAATATATTCGATCATTTATAATGAAAATATTAGAGTGTGTAAATTTTTTATTTTTATTGATCTAAAGTTTGAATTTTACAATAATAATACAATATATTTTTTTTTGCATTGTCGATTAAATAAATTTTAATTTAGACGCTAAAATAAAATGTATGATAATTAAATAAATATATATATATATATATATATATATATATATATATATATATATATATATATTTAAATCGACAAGATAATAAACGACCGAAAACGGAGTGGTGAAGCTTTTCTATCCGGTGAAAAACCGACGAGAGGATCAAAGTGGGATGAGGGTGGAAATTTTCGAGACCGTACTGCGGGAAAATGGCGTCGAAGTTTGAGGCGATGGGCGGTCTGGTGGGCGGTCAGGGTAGCGGTTTAGGCGGAAAGGATTGTCCGACGTCGATTTTCCACAAGCAGAAAATTGCTTCTTATAGTTGTAGTCTCTCGGGCGAGTTGTCCACTTGTACAACTTTAACTAGTTCAACTTGCTTTCGCTATCCCTATTAAGGCACTTTACTGCCGTCTGTTAGTGCCGTCTGCTATCCCCAAACCACTTCCGGACAATTCCGCTAACTTCCTTTGCATTTTAATCACATATTTACCGAATTTCCGTCGGGTTCTTATTTCTACTCGGAATTGCTTATCGTTGTCCCGTTTTCGTACTTATACGTACGTTTATATGTGTTACCGTTACAGTTTCGAAAGTTATCGTTTGGCGCGAACCGGTTTCAGATGTTGGATTAAACTGTTTTTTTTTCAGCGTTATAATTAGCTTTCATCGGTAAATTTAGATAACAGTGCTAAGAAATTAGATGTGGCATACTTAAGCGATTATCGTATAAGACACTATAAGAACAAAATACCAGAGTAAACACCGTTAATTTTGACATTTTCACGTTTTTATCAATACAATTGACTAATATTTTGCAATTTTTCATACAAAATTTCCGTTTCCGTTTTCGAAATCACAATTTTCAGTGCAAAAAAAAAAACGATATAACTTATAAGATCATCCGTATAAGGCACACTTTTGATCGTTTTCACACATTTTCCCATACTTTTCATCAGCTCATAACTTTGCTAAAAATACTATTTTTTTTCAGAATCGCTTTCAGACGTTGCATAACTTGATATAAAATCTCGGCTAATTCGCTAGATATATTTAAAATTCACCAGTGTAAAGCTACTAAATTTTACATCGAAAAGCAATTTAATAATATAAAATCGCGATTAGATCGAAAAAAAATTGAAATAATCCTCTCAGTATAATATTATTGCTTTTAAGTCATTATCCAGAAACCTTTTATAACTTTACCTGTAAAGTGGAAACACTTCATGATATATACTACTTGAGATCATCATCATGGAATTATATAAACCCAATTTATACGTATCAATTTCAATTTTAATGAGCTAAAGATTCCGAAACTTTTTGATATTCGATTAATCTTTTACAAGTCAAATAAAAAATCCTCAATATTTCCTGAATTTTTTTTTGTCATTTTTCATATATTATACAGCACTTGATCTAATATATAATTAAATTGCTCGTCAGTATGAAAATTTCAAGTTTACCCAGTATTACTTTCATTCCAGTCAATCCTTTCCTTAATAAATTGATATAGAATAAATTACTAATATCTAAAATATTTAATAAAATTTTAATCTATTTTATATAATCAAAAAAAAAATACTAGATTATAACTTCGAAATAAAAAAAATATAATATATGGTATATTTATAATCATAAACTGGATATCTGCTCACTTAACCGACCGCCGATTTCCTTTTGGTTCAACTTAACCGTATACATATTTTTTTTCGATTATAATTTTAGTGGTTGTTCTTTGATATGCATAACAGGTACCGCTGTTTTTCTTTAAAACCGAGATGCATTTCTTCGCTTAAAAGACGTATATATATATATATATATATATATATATATATATATATATATATATATATATATATATATATATATATATAGTACATAAATAGAAGCATATGCCTTTATATATAAATACGTGCACTTGTTTCCAGTTGCAGATAAGGAAAAGCACCCCGTTTACGGTGTCTTAACAAACGGCGTTGCTTTGTTAAGTGGCAACGGTTCTAAGATCGATAGACGCTTCTCAAATGGTACCGAAAAAAATATAAAAAAAAAACACGTCTAATAGTTGTACGTTTACTAGCTTTTATCCTATATAGTCGTAAGATGTGTATTATGCTTTAGAAATGATAATGATATGTTATTATTATAGTTTTATATGCGGTTATTGAATACTATATATATATATATATATATATATATATATAATATATATATATATATATATATATATATATATATATATATATATATATATATATAAACGTGAATGCATTCTTATTTCGCTCGATTACCGATGCAGATGCGAAGGGGTTCGTTTCGCGCAATTATTAAAGGGTGAGAAGATTTAAGCAAAGACAAATTCTCGTCTGGTGCCTTCTGCCTTGTCTCTCTTCGCTTAAATGAATTGCTTCGTAGCATCGAATTAATTTGATACTAAACAGAAACAAGTTTGCTTCGTCGTCGTCAGGGGCGGCTCGAAAACGACCCTCTTAAATTGCAATTAATTCGGACCGGGCTTCGATTTAATTACGTTCTAAAAAGAAGTTTTTCCCCCTCCCCACTTCCTTCTCTCTCTCTCTCTCTCTCTTTCTTTCTTTCTCTCTCGTCCCTTTGTCGAAAAAATATTTCTTCGTTGTTGCATAGTGAAGTGTGATAAATATCGCTAATGTCGACCAAACATCCCCTTTTTTATCCAGTTTGTTTTTATTCTAATAAAAAAACCGGAATTTTGTTTAAATCGATGTTATATATATATATATATATATATATATATATATTCTAGTAAAAATGTTGATAATATGCGGCTCTTCAAAAAAAAGTATTATTTTTTTAATATTAGATTATTTTTTTTATATCTCGCTTGAGAATCTACATCGAACTATTAAAAATTTATTTTAAAGGTTTTAAAAAAATATCACCATAATTATAATTATTACAGAGTGCTGTAAATTTTATTGGTGTTGTCGTATAAACAAGCGAAATACATATGCGAATAAAAGTAATGCCATTGTTGTTATGGGAATATAGTCTGAAGCAGGGATAAAAAATATGAATTAATATATTAAAAATCATTTTATAAATATATATATATATATATATATATATATATATATATATATATATATAATATTTTTTTTCAATATTTAAGAACAGAATTTACATATAGAATATCGTTCTTATTATAATATATAGAAATATGCGACTATTGTTTTAAATAATACACGCGCTTTCGTTATATAAAGGTTTCCCATTCCTGGTTCGAAGTCCTGGGGAAATCATTAAGAGTTATAAGGATTATCGGGCGTGCAGTTAGTCATTCCCAAAGGACTGTTATCCTGCGGGATGGCAGCCGGCAAAAGTATCGAGAAGGCCATCTCGGGGAAAAGGGGAATAAGTGGCGGATGCGAACCTCCCCAAACGGCTATTTATTTTATTTCCCATGAAATTGGTACGTTCGCTCGTCTCTCTTTATTTCGCGCTTTTTCTTCTACGCGCCTACAATTTCAAATAATCAATTTATACGATGGAAATACCCCACCCCCCCCACCCGCCATCCCACTCTTATCTTTTAACTTTCACCTAGTCTGTGAGTAGACTTAGAAAAATGTAAATATTTTTTTTGTATTGAAATAATATTTTCATCTATTAATTACTGCAAAATTTATTTTATTCAATAATATCGATTTCAAAATGCAAAATATATTCGTGGTGGATAGATTTTAAAACAAGATAGTTGAAAAAAAAAACAATCACTGGGGTGTTAGTGAAAAACCAGCGCCTGTGCACGGTGACGTGTCGAATCGCATATATACGGACGTGTAAAAGCGAGATGAGGCGCGGGGGAAGGGATGTATATATATATATATATATATATATATATATAAATATATATATAGGGTGGTTGCATTTCACGGTTTGATGTGTAAAAGCGTCACCGGTCGTCCGGTAATTCGCTGTGAAACTGCGGCGCGCTTTTATGCCTCGCAATAAATAACGGGGCCTGTCGTTGTCCCTTTCGCGCGCTAGTAGCAAGCGCTTATTTCTCTTTTTCTCCCTCTCGGACCATTTGCTTTTAATTTGGGGGTGCCGGATTTGCGACGCGGCCCATCGCCGCGAAACCCCTGATTGAATCAAACAACCGTCGCGCGATGGATTGCGCTCGCCGTTCGAATGTACGATTGTAACGCCGCATTCAGGTGTGTTCAATCTTTTTTTTTAATAAGGGTTCGCGTATATAGTATCGAATATATTTAGAAAGATTTATGATATTAGTATTACAATTTATATATATTTGCGACTCAATAAAACATTATATTTCATTCAATTAATAAACAATTTTAATGTTTTATACAATATAATCCAAAAATTATATGTACATATATATTAATATAATACACATATTTTTATATTGATTTAAAGAAAACAGTGAATCTTAATTAATATAATAACGGCTCATTGTTAATAATGTGTACATGCTTGATAATGATTTAGATTTATTTATATAATTACCAATCTAAAAATTGTTACGTATAAATGACAATATTGCTATTGATGACTTTTAGACACTGCTTTAACAACCAATAGAAAAACAAAAAGCTATCACAAATAAATTCAATGATATCTATCAATATTTATATTTTAAAATTTTGATTCTCTTGACTGATTTCATATAAGAGTATTTTATATATAATAAATTAAAAAAATATATAAATAATTTTGCATTATAACAACAACTATTTAGAATATGGTTTATTTATGCAAAATTTATAACCCACTTAATTTACGATTATGCTTTTTATTACCATAAATATCTAACATTTCGATATGAAATATTTATAATAAAAGAGCCGCCCCAATTATATTGCATATAACAATTAAAAAGATAACACATTTCATTTATGCAAAAGTAAAAAAAAAACAATTGGCAAAAAATATATAACAAATTATTGGGTGCATAAAATTACACTTCAAATTCCATTTATTTTAATACACACACACACTCATATAATTATAGAAAAAATTTTCGACTCAAAAAAAAAGTCAACGTGCGGACCGCGAAACGCGGTTTATTCACAACCGTTTCACATTTTTGGCATTCGATTGTAAGCCCTCAACATACGCCATTTGTTATTTTATTTTTGTGAATGTTTTTTTTTTATTGTTGTTGTTTCAATTTAACCGAATATATATTATGTCAGTTACAGCAGAGGACAGTAGCTTCTAAACTGGGTAATTAATTCTGTTGTTTTATAGATACGACAATTTCGTTCGAATCAACTGCGGATATAAATCTACATATTACATACACACACACTATAAAATATACATTTATATATCGATGTTAAACGCGTATAAAATTAATCTAATCTAATTAATAACCTCGCATTATATATAATCAGTGTCTATGAATATACATATGTATATATATATATATATATATATATATATATATATATATATATATATATATATATATATATATATATATTAGGATTGTAATTTAAAAATAAGCGTATAGATTATATTATAATAGTCATTTGAGAAACACCGGAAGCCAATACGTAAACTCATACGATCTCACATATTATTAGTAGGAGCAGTGGAAGAAATTTTTTTTAAGGTTTCTCAAGTGTGGATAATTATTTTATGCGTCGGTGTTTATGTAACACGTGTCGATGTTACAAAATATGTCGGTAAGTCTTTGATTCGCTCGCAGGCGCTTCTGTTGCGGCTTCCGCGAACCGGCACATGCGGCTCTTCAAAAAAGCTCAATTCCGAAAGCTCGTAAAACGACGCATCAAAAGGCTGCTGCGATGAAATCATCGTCGGCGAACGAAGAATATTCAAGTGAAGATAGAAGACCAAAAAAAAAAAAAATTTTTTTTTTCAAATAATAACGACGAGTAAATAAAATCGCACGCAAAGTCTTCGCGGAATAATTGCTATTATACGTTGCTGCTGTGTGAAGCGTAAAACGGGACTTTGACGAGTGTTTATTGCGACCGGTAATGAGAAATTGCGATTAATGCTCGTATGAATATTTCAAAGAATTGTTTTAGATACGTGAAATGTGTGACTTATTTAGATAGAATTGTAAACGTTTGAAATTTTATACTTATGTCTGTACGAAAACGTGATAATTATAAAAATAAAAAGAAATAATTTTTTTTTCTTAGTTACCGATATACTCGAAATTGTTATAGATGTATCATTCGAAAGCTTCTAGATATAGATGTATTTATATATTTTTTTTTTCAAGAATTGCACTTGACTCCGTGTCATTCCCCGGCGATTAGCGAGCCACGTGTCGTGTCAGACACATGCCAGACACGTGTCAGACACACGCACTAGCACTGCTCTCAGCTACTAGATGCACTTAATAAATCAATGATACTGCATGCATTATTGCCACTGCACTATCTACAACTTTTCGATATGGCCGTTTTAACGAAATCAAGCGAGCGGCTACATTTTTATTTTCTATACACGAATCATAGTTTCCTATTTTTAAATCGACGTAAATGTAACTAAAAATATTTTATTGTATGCTACAATAGATAAAATTTTATATAGGTATTTTCGAAATATACCTACGTTATTATTCTCAAGATCTACTGTTATGTTTCAAACTATTTTATTATATTAATTTAATTTATATAATTTAATACAACATTTATTATATATTTTAACGTACTGAGCATTTTTTAAACGACTGGAAAAATAAAAAAATCTATTGAACCGAATTAACAATGGATCCAAATCACGTATCGCGCTCTAATTTGTCGAACGGCAAACATGAAACGACACTTCTAAAGAATCGATTTGCATATAATATATATATATGAATTTTTGGCGGTACTTTTAATAATAATAAAAAAGTGTACACGTACACAATGATATAAATAAATAATGCGAACGGGAAAGATTACAAATTTTAACATTTATCGGAGGCTTCGATCTTAGAGGCCAAGCGTCAATCACGAAACGGACTTTGTATTACGCATATCATATATATATATATATATATATATATATATATATATATATATATATATATATATAGGCGAATTGAAAATATAGTGTATTAATTAAATTTCAGTATTTTTTTTCGTATAATTATCAGCGAGCTTTCGATTGAAATCGACGTTTTCTAAGCGAAATTATTATGTATATGTTATATAATTTTATTTATTTCTTTGTAAATATTTAGCGAACTAATTTCTATTTTGTAATATATTGATTTCAAATATAATTCTGTTGAATGTAAAATATCTATATATTTTTTTTGAGTAATGAATATTTTCAAGTTAGTTGAAATAACTATAATATTTTTGGTTATAACTTGAAATTTTTTATCTTACTAAATATTATATTGCGAATAAGAATTTATATAAATATATATATAATATATACATAAATAAAAAAAATCTCCTTAAAACAATTACTTGATTAATAATACATTATGGAAAAATATTTGATAAAAGGAACCCTCAACTCTATAAAAGTACAAAATTATAACAAAAGACACGTATAATCATCCGAAAAAAGCTCTACTTCATCCAAGATATATCCAGGGAATTCCTATAAAAGCGATGATTTATCGTGCATCTCACGGTGCATTACAACCGTTCCTCCTGTATATACATATAATGTATACATATAACGATCATACTTTTATCCAGAAATGAAAAAAATAAATAATAATAAACATACAAACACACATAGAAGTGATATAACAAGAGAGACCGTTTTTGAAAGTGTCGCTCGGTAAATAATGATGATATATTGTTCGGGGGGGCCTCGTTTCGCCGACGATGATTTGAACTTTTGCTCCCGGCCGGATAATCGATCAATCATCGATCAAGATTTGTGGTCTGAGGACGAAGAACAGAAGGAGACCGTCTCCGACACATCAATGACTGCACCAATCAGTCCGGCGGTCTTGAAATATACTCTTGATATTGTATTGTCAGAGAACGAGGTTCCGAAGAAACGCCGTGGGGGACCGGTGATTTTTTTTTTTAATATAATATTATTATTGGTATTTTATTTTAAAAAATCAGAGGTTCAACTCCCGTGAGTTTGCGACTCGCCATTAAACGTCAATACGTATCGGATTTTAATCGTGATTAATGTTGACGCGGTTATTTTTGCCCTTTTAGTTGTGTTGCTGTTTAAAACGGTGAGAATGTGAATGCTTCATATTTTTTTTTATTATTATTAATATATATGGTATACATATGTATCCGATATATTCTTAATTTAAGAAAATTTTTCTATTTATTTTTTTTATTAATAAATTATTGCTGTTAATTATTTTTTTTGTAAAAAAATGTGTCATATTTTATTCAAATAATTGATTATTATAATATATATATATATATATATATATATATATATATATATATATGTGTGTGTGTTAGAAAGCAATGTAACGATCAACGTTTAAAATTTATTTATTTTTTTGCAAGTAATATTTTTAATCAATTCAATATCGATCCGTCATATTAAATGTAAAATATCATTTCTATTTTTAATTTGTGAATCGCTATATTAATTTTAATTATTAATAAATCATTGAATTACTGATGCATTAAGACTTATAGAAATATTCTGTTTCCAGTATTAAAATCTTTTTTTTTTTCAATATTTTATGCCAGTGATGTTAAACTTGGATAAAATATATGAACTTTAAAGTACAATTTTATTTTATTTATTTAAAATTTTTTAACTATTTTTTTTGTGATACTATTTTAAACTGTAAATAATTGAATTGATTTTCGATAATGTTTATATATATAGCAAATTATATCATATTTTTATTGAATCACACTGTGTATAAATATAATATTATTTTTTATTGAAAAAGCAGAACATTCCGATACATCGATTAACGATCATTATTAATTAGTATAATAAATACTATTGTATCAATAAAATATTATATTACAATAATAAATATATTTCGATAAAACATCAAAAAAATAATTTTGATGTTTTTACTAATTTTGATTTTCATAATGATCAAAAAAAAAAAACAACGAGAGACAGTTAAGTAGTTAAGATCAAATAAAAATATTTTTATACAAACAAAACGAGAAAAACATATGCCATTGTATTCGATATGATTTAAACAAAGAAACCATTCAAAATGTAACAATAAATATTCGTATTCGTATTATAAAAAGTTCGTTTACGACTGCAATCAGAAATAAATACACACACATTCGCTATATAAAATTAAAATGCAATAAAGTCCGACGCGCGTCCGTCATTTTTCAGATCAATAGAGACCCGAAGATAAACATATAAATCGAATGCGAATAAAACATTTTTCGACCGCAAAAGAATAACGAAATTTCGTTAACGCTTCGAAAATAGCGTCGCGTCGTTTCGGTCGCGCGCACAGTAAATGCGTGTGCGCTTTAAAAAAAAAAAAAAATATATATATATATATATATATATATGTATACGAAATAAAAAGGCGGACCATCGTTTAAACGGCGGAGAATAATTACCGTCGTAATGAACGCGCGGACGAATACGGTTCCGGTGTAAACCCAGCCTAATATTTTCCCATTGTTCTTCGTGGAAAGCGAGCTTACGATGCGCAATTTGCCCGGTTTTCGTTATAAATAAATAAATACGTAAATCGGATAAAACCGGACGCGATATTATAACACGACTTTGGAAACGAACCAAGACCGCGGACGTACTGAAATCCGAATTCTAAGGCAGCGGTCACATTGACGATACTTTATAAAAATAATCGTATCATTTATATATATATATTTTTTTCTATCAAATTTATATCGAAAATATATTATTTTAAAAGTATAGTATACACCGAAATTGTATAGATTTTATATGTTTATTATACTTTTTTTGTACATAAAAATATCAATTAGATAATAAAAAAAATATATTTAAAAAAGAAAGAAAGAATTGAGAAACCGAAGAAAGTAGAAATAGTTTCAATCCTATTTGAATCATATCACAAAAAAAGATATAAATAATTATAATTTGATAAATACGTGTTGAAATTTGTTTGGCATTATAAGATGCTCTTAATTTTAATAAAAATGTTTTTTTTTTATTAAAATCAATATATTTCATAGGCAATTTAGAAGTATAAAAAGAATTTGTTTATTTTTTTTTAAAGTGTTACATTATTGGAGATGAAAAAAAATTAAAGTGTCTCTTTTACTGTGACCGTAGCCTGCTACATCGCCTTAAAGGCGTTCTTTCCTTAATGGCGCGTTGTCCCTTTTTTGAATGCATATCGTTATTAACAATTAAAACGTTACATTCGTTGTAACTAAGATCTTATTGTTTTTACGCAGAACCGTGTGTTAGTTGTTTGTTTGTTTATTTTTGTTTCATTTTTTATTCATTTATTCTTTTTTTTCTATATATTATAAAGAAAGAAAATTGCACGGAAAATTATGTAATTTTATGTAACACGGATATTTCTTTTGTTTCGAAAAAATGGCGGTAAAAGTTCAAAATATATTTTAAAAAATAAGACATATAATATTTTGTATTCAACAATAGTTTTCCAATCTGATTAATGTCATAATTATTAAAAAAAACTACTCATTTGATTTTATATATAAAAAAATAGTCATAAATTAAAAAAAAATAACAGATTTCGGTACACAAGAATCGATGAGCCGTCGTTTTACTCCGTTATATAATAGTCGAAAAAAAAAATAACGACAGGCTTCCGTTCAAATTAATTTACGGCTTTTAATTGATTCAGATTAAATTAGCGTTCGTGTCAACAAAGCGGGTGGTTCTCAAAGATACCGGGAGTCACAGTATGCTATCAATCATCGAGCCACCAATTTACTGAACCACCCGATACTGAACCGAAGCCGTGTAATGGTGCGAAACAATCAAAGGCGACCGCCACTGGACGCCCCCTTCATCATAGAATCAATTAAATCAGATATTCCCAAAGTGATAAAGTATATTTAAAACAATTTTTCAATATTCAAGATTATGATCTTTATATTATGAGAACTCTGAAGTATTGATTGTAATCGATTTTTTTTTTAAATACTATTAGATAGTGTTTAATATGTGAGTTTTACAAATAGACGATCGAATAACGCACAGGGGTGAACAATCGAAAGTTTTAGAAGCTCACAATTAAATCGATCGTGACTCCGAAATTTGAAATCTTCGATATTGCATGAGGTTGCCGTTGCGATTTAGATTTTTCTTTGCTAGTTACCGATTATCCACGTAGAAGTAAAATGGCCTTTCGAGGCTGACTCAAGAAAGCGGTGTTTTCCGATTTGTGCCGCACGATGAACGAATACGGGCCCGAAGTTTGCGAGGCCACTGCGATGCTCGAATGCGAGGCCATCCCTCATATAATATAATTACGTTATCGTTTTTTTTTTTTTGTTGAAGTGTAATCGGTGTTAAAAAAAAGAAAACGACAATTCAACATCAAAATTATTATTTTTTTTAATATAAAATTTCAATAACATTTTCATTATTATTATTTTTTTAATTTTGCAGTCTCTTAATTTAATTATGATGTCGTTGTTAGATCTGCATCGAGTTTTTAATTTTATATTGATTTATATAATATATTACTTTATTTTATTTTAAATTAAATATACATCAAATAATATTTTATTTACTTTTTATTAAAAAAAAATATCAATAACGTTACGAATTATGAAAAAAAAATCTATAACTTTATAAGTTTTTTGTATACATACACACCGATGTGTGTATGTATATATTAAAATGTAATTACTTTCACACATACACAGTTCATCATAACAGTTAATTTACTTCACGTCATTTCACCGCGACAAAAACGTACCGAACGAATGATTTACTATGAGAATTCTTAATAATATAAATTTATACGTATTTTTTCTAACATTAATTAATACAATATCTCGTACAGAGATATCGCAACTGCCATTTTTTTTCCAGTATCTCTCGATACACTTCTCGCCGTGAAATAATTTCAATATAAATTCATTTGAATAATGAATGCAATGAAAGCGGCCATTACTTCAATTCGCACGGTGAAGGCGGCGGCAAAATAATAATAAAAAAAAAAAAAATACTAACACACAGGATACGCGAAATTGATTTTTAATATTGTAACAATCAAACGGGGGCGTGGCGCAATTGCATCATAATTAAATTCTAGAATAATAATTTGATTCTGCGATTATTGCTATATATATCGAACCGCCTCTGGTCTAATTGCGCCATGAAAGGAAAAGCCGAAACTGGTTAATTTTTCAATGAACGATTCGTATCTAATATTAATAATAATAATAATAACAATAATAATAATATATTTTTAATAGTCGTATATCGAGATGTTTGTAATTGCTATGTGACTATATATGTAACCAAGTCGACTGTTATACATATATATATGTGAAATGACTGTTGATAGATAGCATTATTAATTGTGAATAAATTTTATTTTTTTACTAATATGAATAAAGAAAGGTGTTTCAGAATTTTTATTTATATTATATTATAATATAAATGTTGATTAATATTTTTTTTTAATATATATATATATACAGTTAGAATTTTGAGAAAATATTGATAAAACCGTAAAGGATCAGAAGGATGCACTAAATATTTTTATTGTAAATAATTATTTTATAGTATTACTATCAATTATTTATTAAAAATATTCAAAAAAACACTATATTAGATATTTATTAAGAGTGTTAATATCATTATTAAAATTTTGTCTTTAACCCGTTAAACATCTGAATAAAAAACATTTTCTATTGATCGTGATATAAATAGCGTACAAATATATATATTAATTAATTATCGTTTAATACAAACGATTATTAATAAAAAAAAATGTTAAATAATGATTTTTAAATGTCATAAATCTTGATAGATCACATAGGGGTTGTTAGTTGAAACTTTCACTCTGTAAATCTATGATTAAATTAGTTTTCATTCCGGTCCGAGAGCAGAACGCTTTTTTTTTCACGAGTTAATAAGTATCTCACGTAAAAACCTTACGATTTCATAACTCGTACAAATCACCGAAAGAGATAAGTTTAAGTTAAGTGAGTTAACCGCTTCTCGGCCGCCGAGGAGACATTGAAATATGGCGAACCGCCCGGTTAAATTATTATTATCAATTATGGCGTGAATTAAGGCTAACGAAACGAAATATATACGTGTATATGTATATATATATATATATATATATATATACATATTTTTTTTCTAGTAATTTGCAGTACATAAAGACGATTCTCGGTGCCGAGGTAATTTTTTATTTTGATTTTTTTCTATATATTAATTTATATTGTGTATTTCACATCTCCGTATCTATGAATATATTAATCGGTCGCGTACAAAATTGTAAATGTGGCGAGGCCTCGTATTAATGACGTGCCCCCAGTTATTAATTTTAATTGTTACGAGCGCTTATTTTTCATACGAAAATTAAATTAAATGTCTTACACGTTCGTACTCAATTCTTACAATATTACGACTTGCTATTATACACGAGGCTCATTCGAATAGTTGCATATTTTTTTTTTACTCTTAATATATTCTACATTATTTCTACTATTTGTCGAATTCACAATAATTTTTTTAACGTATAGCGTGTTTCTGATTAAAATCTACAAAGTTTTAGTGACATACTTTAATTTATTATATATATAATTTAAATATTAATATATTTAAAAAAAATCAAATTATTTGATAATACAATATCAGATAATTGAATAAATTATATGAAGAAATATATAAGAAAATTTTCATTGTTTTCATTATTAAGAATCTTAGTGATTTATTATAATATTATTAAAATCATATATTCGATCAAACTGCTCAAATATTGTCAATTACAAAATTTTCTATATGAACAAAATATATTTAAAATTCGAATAAAGCGAGCTTATTAAAAGCTCCTCGCTTCAAAATATTCCAACATTCTTGTATAATCGTAATGGTAATAAATTTAATTTAGATTTTCTCGTGCGACCGTTGAATTCGAGCGCGCGAAGAACCGCACAACAACATTGAAAAATCGTCAAAAACGAGCACCAAAAAAATAAAAAAATATATATTAAAATATAATAATAATAATAATAATAAAATAGAAGCAGTTTTTTTTTCATAAGCGGCCTTTCATTAGTCGTATTAAACGAGAAAATTGGAAAAGCCGTAGAGCGTACATAACGTTCGTATATTTACGGCCTTAATTCGCACCATCGAAAATTTCGTTTTTGAACGTAATAAAGACCGGTGTTTAATACGTTCATGATACGATTTAATTTTTTTTATATTATTATTATTCCATAATATGCCGCAATTCATGACTATTATTATTGTATATATTACATATATATTATATATATATATATATATATATATATATATATATACATTTTTTTCGTCTTCAAATCTTTACTACTTTATTATATATATATATATATATATATATATGTGTGTGTGTGTGTGTGTGTGTGTGTGTGTATGTTATGTTTTAAGCAGCGGTTATTCGATGATATGTATGAAGTGCGAGTTAAACGATTTTCCGCAGACGATTTCTCCCCTACGTTATTATTATATGTTAAATTAATATTTTAATTTTATATGAAAAAGTCTATTTTTTTTATTATATTTATTTATTCATACTCCGTATAAAATAATGTGTATTCGATGAATTGTATTATATTTATTTCTTTTATTTATCTATATTTTTACAGCATATCTTAATGATTAAAAAAATCATAGCTTTTTATTAAACAATTATATTTATTCAGAGCCAAGTATACATTTTTATGACCTAATTTTACATTACATATATATAAATTTTCACTGAAAAGAACTAAAATTATTTTAATAATATTTACAATTATAATATATCACTAAATTAAATTTAAATATATTTTTATTAAAGTCTGATATTAATTTATCCATATTGCTTTAGATATTCAAATATGCATTATTTTATAAATGTATTAAAAATTATTTAATTTTATTACAAAATGAAATCTTTACGAATTGTGAATAAATATAAAGATAGATAAAAGAAAAAAAAAGGAAAGCGTAGCAGTCGTCGTCGTCGTCGTCGGAAAAGTGTCCGGATAAAATCCTTAAACCGTAATCGTAAAACCGGATCCGAATATCGCGCTGCGATTGACAATCCGGTATCCGGATTTGGCGCTAGTGACGCGTGAAACCGGGTCCGGTTCCCGAACTAATCCGACGTTCCGATCGCGCCCCTTTTTTCCCGGAAATCCGATTTTCTCCGGGATTGACAGCCGCGGCTGGCGTCCTCACTTATTGGCCAGGATTCGAAACCAACCCCCTGCCCCCCCCCGAGGTTGTTAAAATAATCCTTTCGTCATTAGCCGGGCAAGGATTTTACGGATACTTGCTAACCAAGGGTCGTATCAAAAGTATCCGCGTGGAAATATTTTCCTTCAAATTAAATCTCATTTTGTTATTATATAATTTTATACACGATTAAGCGTATATTGAGAAGAAAAACAAATTCTCATTATATATATATATATATATATATATATATATATATATATATAGAGAGAGAGAGAGAGAGAGAGAGAAGATGTTTTTACAATAAAAAAAGAAGATTATTAACGAAAATCATACATAGATAAATAAATTTCTTTTCACATACAATTTATATCAATTTTATAAATCGTTTTTAAATTCAATATAGATTTTGTTTATTATTTCATATTGAATTGAATCGATCTTATAATCTAAAATAGATCTTGGTTTATAACTAGTATTATTTTTAAGGAGAATTTTTTTATCTATATACTTTATATTAAAAATAAAGAAAAAATATATCTCAATAATACATTAAAATTCGATTTTTAATATATCAAATTCATCATTTCTTATATTATAATGATATATCAAAAAAAAAATTGAGCGACAAATTTTACTAATTAAAAAATAATAAAAAAAAAGAATAATGACATAAAATTTAAAGATGAAACGCAAACATATTTATAAAGGTATATCGTATAATTTTTATTTGAAAAGGATGCAGTTTTTAGTCTATCCATCTGTGGTCATAATCCTATTTCTATTAACTGAAAAAAAATAAAATAAAATAAAGACCACGATTAATAAACATTTTCAATTTTAATCTGATTACTTAAAGCGGTATAAAATAAAATATTTGTTGAATGTTCAAAGAGTCACGGCACTTTTTATACGTCCATCGCGACCGTTATTAAGGAAAAACACATCAAAAACGCTTCTCCACGGAAATAAAATGCGACTTTTGCTTCTTCTTCTTCTTCTTCTTTTTTTTTCTATTGCTTATTTATTATTATCGGACCAACGACGGGATGTGGGCGAACCGCTAATCTTTTTTCTTTCGTTTTCAAAGCGAAAACCGAATCGAAAAAATATAGAAAAATAGAAAAAAAAAGAAACACACACACACACACACACACACATTGATAGATGAACGTATCGAATAGAGCGATATGTGTGCGCCGTAATGCGGTTTTAGAAATCGAATTTCTTTGAATTCGATTCGAAAACCTCAGAAAAAAAATGTTTTTTTTTTTTACTTAGTCGTGTTTTCAAATTTACGCCGTTTTCTATATATTCCAAAATGGACGATCGAAAATAAAATCGGAACAATGGCCATCAAACGCGTTTTTGACGCATTACGGTGACAAGATATGTCTATGACGTTTTTCTCTATTTTTTTTTTCGTAAATATAGGTAAATATTTTGTATATACAGGTTGATTATAAATTTATACTATACGCTTCTATTGATTAATATTATATTTTTAATATGTATTTAATTAATATATTAGTATTTATAAGTAAAATTTTCATTCATCATAAAATAATGTATCGTAAAAATTATTCTTAAAATGTTGTTTTTAGACACAAATATTTTGGTTTATACGGAGATAAATTTTTAAATCATGCTGTATATGTAAGAGAAGTTGACTTCGTGTGCGGTTTGTAAGCCGTGTGCACATTTCAAACGGTTGCATTGTTTTTTGACACAAATTTGACCGATGGATGTTGCGACCTGTCGGACCTCTTTTACGCCATATTGCCACACATAAAGCGCCATATTTTTTTTTTGTTGATTTCGGTACTTTTTGAACGATAGATATTCTTATTCCTTTTGATATAAATTTAAATATTTCACACGGAATAAATACGTTTTTTTTTAGTATATACATATATATATATTTTTTATTAAGGCTTGAATTCCACACATAACAAATTAGACGATCGCACAAGAAGTCTCATAATAGTGTAGATGAGGCTTTACGATACGCCGATCTAAAAGTTGCGCTCGGAAAAAATCTGATATTAAATATCGTATGCTTTTTTGTTTGTTTTTCTCGCATATATGGCGAGAAAGCTTTCAAAAAGCAATCACTCATCTCTTTAGACAGCTACGCTTTTTGACCACCAATGAAGTGCTGTGCAATGTTTGTTATTTTATATAAATATAAATAATAAACAAACTTTATATATTAAATAAGAGAGAAAAATCAATTAACGCACACCGTTAATGTTTTATTTGATTGCTAAAAGTGACCTTTGTAATTGAAAAATAATTACTTTTACGAGCACAACATATTCTCAAACTTCAGAGTGTGTTTTTTTTTAGTTTTTATTCTTTATAATTTTATAATAATTATTTTGAATACAATTTTAAGTCAATGATAACACACGTACTATAATTTTGTTTTTAGTTTTTCAAGTTTGATAATGAATCAAAAATATTTATAAGATTGACGCATTGATTTTATAAATATCTAGAATCTTATAAATAAAAATCAAGATTCAAAAAAGCTTTTTTAATATATTATATTCTCAATTCTGTTTTAAATTAATATATAGGACATTATAATTATCAGTAGGACATAAATTTGAATCATGTTTACGTTCAATTAATAAAAAATATCATAATTGTAAAAAAAATATTTTTAGCAATCTTGATAGACATAATTATTTGTTATAATTCAATTTGACAACTAAGATTTTTTTACTGCAATTTTTTTTTTTATATGTATGTTAATTATTGAGATCGACATAATAATTGATTTTGTAATTATTTTATTTACATAACTATATTTACATTACAACATTTTATACAAAGTATTATATAACTTTCAATATATATAAACACACATCGAATATTACAATAAAACATTTCACAAATCAGTAAGTTTGTTTGCCTGAGCTTAACCGAAAGATTTTACCGTTCATAAGTGAAACGAAACTATATTTATCTCTTTCACTTCCATACGAAAATTATTCGAATAGAAGCGAGATAAAAAAATCGAGACACGCCTCCCTGTTACGTTTTTATAGTTTACTATTTAAAATGCGTTCGCGCAATGCAATAAGGGTTGTCACTTTTGTTCGCATGACATCACGTCAAAATATGTGTAAATGAAAAAAAAAACGAATAATAGTATAACGTTATACCTGTTTATAACGTCAATTTGACGCGGAGGGGTTGTGAAAAATACAACAATGATTATTCGTAATAATAGAAAAAAAAATGGCGCCATAGATCAAAGATTTAACGGAATAATTTTATGTAGAGGGGTTGAAAAAAATTGTTATATATCAGCGCTGAATTGTGAATATTTTGCGAAACGCTTATATTTTTATTAATATTTACAAATACTACTGTGATCAAAAAGTTAGGTGAAATTGTTATTTAAAACTCCCGGGCATTAGGAAGTCCTAGGTTGGTAGGACTGTCTATAAAATTTGCCAAGCGTCTGTTTGTCAAAAGGTTTAATTATCTTCGAGTTACACGTGTTTTCACAACTCTTCGTTGATTCATCTTTTTTGCCAAAAACTCGACTCATATCGTTCCGCAACCACCGTATTCGCTTGATTTCGCTCCGTGTGACTTCTAGTTATTCAGCAAACTCAAAAGGCAAATGCGGGGACGCCGTTTTAACACGTTTGAGAAGATAAAAACCGAATTGAAGAAAGTCTTGAAGGCTATATTGAAAAAAAAAACTATTCCGACTGTTTCGAGAACTGGAAAAAGCGTTGGCAAATGTGCGTTTTATCGGTCGGGGATTGCTTTGAAGGGAATGAAATTGATTTAGAAGAATAAATAAAGAATTTACTTATAAGTGTTATATATATTTAGTAGTATCCTGAATTGTATTAAAAATACTTTCAATACGAATTAACCGTATCGCCTTTTCGGATGTCACTCTATATTATCAATCATAAATCATCATTTTTTTACTATTTCACTTCCCATTCATACGATTTGCGAAAGCGTCCAACTAAAATAGGGTGTCCACTCGTCACGATCGCGCTATGACATTTCTGTCATAACACGCTTTCATCTGTCACTCACGCGTTATAGGAGACAATATGCGATCGCCCTAGGATCTAACCGACATCCGTGTAAAGCGATTTTTCACAATACACGATAAAATCTGATGTCAAATATTATATTTTTGACAAAATAAAAAAAAAATCAACCGTGTGTGTGTGTGTGTGTGTGTGTGTGTATGTGAATTCGGTCACCTTGTGAAAATGTGACGAGGATAATTACATACATCATTACGCTTGTATTATTCGCATTATTTGATAGCCAACTTATCGTGGATCTTATCGTATCCGACCTATCGTTATTATCGACATGTTATTATAATTTTTATCGATCAAAAAAAAAAAAAAACACACACACACACACACAACAATGGCGGTCGTTTAGGCAGGATATATAATACATTATCCGGTCGAAATTAGATCTAGCCATTAACTCGACATCAACTGTGACAAAAGAAAGACATCTAGAAAAACAGTAAATCGTTCTCAAAACGCGGCAACAATATGTAAAATAATAATAATAAACAATAATACCAACGTAACAATGATACCAGAAAAAAAATCATGATAAATACGAAAATATCAAAAAAAAAATCGTACTGTAATAATAAACGAAATGTAGAAATAAAAAAAAAAGCGACGCTTACATTTTTTGGAAGTCGAGATCTGAACCGCAGATATGGAAGCCATTTTCTAGATAATCACAAAGTGTCTAAAAGTGCGATCGTGTGTGTGCGTGCGTGTACACGGGGTCGTGTTTATAGAATATAAGCGCAATTACGACACATCCATTATAATTTCATCAACTGGGAAATTATGAGCGAGCCGTTTTGTTATATTTTATCTTTTGTACGATAATGTACGAATGGCGATTTCGGTTCGTCAGCAGATGTTTGTTCTTTTTTTTTTGTTTTTATTTTCATTTTTCAGTGTTTATTTTTGACGATAGAT
The DNA here is from genome assembly GCA_024500535.1 of Leptonema lineaticorne. NCBI lineage: Eukaryota > Metazoa > Arthropoda > Insecta > Trichoptera > Hydropsychidae > Leptonema > Leptonema lineaticorne. The sequence continues at coordinate 2,537,249 of JANIJI010000030.1, read as the reverse complement.
GTGTTACAGTTAAAGATAGAAATGAGATCGAAAAGTAGTAAAATTATAGATAATAATAAATCAATTATGATATAAACTTCTAAAGAACCTTAGAATTATCATATAATCATCATGATTTTTTTTATTGTAAGTGATTTATTTTTTATGTAATTTTAATGATCGCTAATATTTAAAAGAATGTTATTGAATAAAAGATGGAATCATACAGTTAAACTTTTCAACCGAAATTGATTTTTAAATAATATGTATTTTGTAAATACATTTTTTTTAATTATATATAATGCTTGTTTATCTTTAATTAACTAATTGTTAATACATCACATCAACTTCTATAAACAGAATGCTCTTTTTTTCCAAAAAAAAAAATGTAATATATATTTTTTTGTTTTGAAAACATCTAATGTAATAAAAAAAATAAACTACAGTTCTAACATATTAAATTTTAATATCTGAAAAATCAACTTTAATAGAAGTGATTTTAAAAACTATTCAATTAAACTAACAGTTGATAACACATTTAACTATCGGACCAAATAAAAATAATAATAAAATTATTATAAATTATATGGTTTGATTTTTAAAATATAGCTTTAACACTAACATATAACTATATATATATATATATATATATATATATATATATATATATATATATATATATATATAAATATATTTTTTTTTCTCGGAAAATTATAAATGTTCCGTAAAATCGTTACAAATTCCGTTTTGTCATTGATATACGTCTATGACAATTCTCGCTCGACAAAAATAGGGGATCAAAATTATTCGATTATAACCAGATAGCGGGTTTAATGTATATTATATAGCGTTTTTTTTGTTGTTGTCGTTGTTTAGACCAACAAAAAAAAAAAGACACGATCGTGTTGAATTTTCGATACGATATGATATTTATTAAATTTTAATGACGTCCCATTTTTTCGAGTAAATTACGCGAATCGGGTACAAATTATTTTTTCGACGTAATTCGACACGGTATGTATGTATGTGTGTGTATGTAATTTATCGATAGTTCAATTGATAAAAATTCGTTTTTAATTATGAAAATTATACAGTTTTAATAATTCAAGGTTTTTTTTTCGTGTCCGTATTTATCTAGAAAAATATTAAAAATGTTTACGAAACGTGTAATTAATATTTTAATATGATTAGAAATTATATATATTTTTTATATAAAATTTTATTTTAATGTGAAATAGAAATAATTAATAATTATTTTTTTTAATAATTTTAAGAAGTAAATTATTTATTTTATAGCATTTAATTATTAAATAAATATATATTTTTATTTAGTAATTTTTGCATATAATTCTGGTTACACTCTATAATATTCAAAATAAAGTCTCAAATTTTTATAAAATATTTTATATTGCAAAATTATTCGTGAAAATAAAAATTTATATATAATATGCATTAAAATTTATAAGCGATAAGTTTCTGATATCGAATTCGATACATCATATAATAATAAATAAAGGCGTACATCAAAGCTCACATTCTATTTAAGGCTTCGGGGCATGTTGCTCACAATTCTTAATGAAAATAGATGATAGTATATCACAAATATATATCCATAGTAAAAGAAAAAAAATATACAGACCCACGTCAAAAGTATTCATTCGTCGATAACTATATAATAAAAATTAGTACGATACTGAAAATATTAATTAATTTATTTAAAAAATATATATATATTATAAATACTGATTGGATTTTGTAACTTTCTATTTATATTTTATAGATTGAACTATTATTATCGATGTACGTGATTTTAGACTCGTCCTGTATACACGGCCATTCATGTATGTGGTCGGTAAGCGCCAAGTCAAAACACCCCATTAGCGATTGGTTTTGGTCTGTTAGGGCAGGGCTTCAGGTGTCATTAGCATTACAAATTCGCACCGACGTTCTTCACACGCCCATATATCCTTTAATTTACCCGATGCCGGCCCTGGTGTGGAATTTTCCCAGGGCCGTGCTAGCGCGCGCCGCCGCAATATCGGGCAATCAAAGGCCATTGGCTATAAATGACACTTATCGACGGATTGAAATCAATATAATAAATATTATAAATCGATATATATTTTTGATTTAAATAATATAGATTATAATTATAAGCATATTTTTGGAATTTTGTAAGCGATTTTTCGAACACTTTCCGATGTCATATTTAACTGAAACTTTGCATAATTGTTCACTCTTAATGCAAGAATCAATTAACATATTTACAAAAATAATTGACCAAGTATTGGCAATTAATTATATCGTTTTTACGATATAATTATCACTAATAATGCGACATGACGAATAATACAATGGTGAGTTTTTTTTTTAGAAAAAAAATATTTTTATACAATTATTTATTAATGGATTTACTTATGATTTTAGATTTTTTTTAAATAGTTCATAATTTTAATTCATATATATATATATATATATATATATATATATATATATATATATATATATATATATAATATAAACAACTGCGTTATATTTGTCTTGGGTGCTAAATTTAAAACTCAGTTTTCTATTTTATATTAAAACAGGGCTTCTTAAACTTTTGTCATTCACAACCCCATACAAATATAAAAAAAATAAATTAATATTTTTTGATGATTTATTTATTAGGTAACAATATACATATACATATGAAAATATATAGCTTTAGAATTCGTTAATTATAAAATTAACATTTCAAGTCCACTGTATTCCGCCAACTCTAGTGATGTTATAAAATGGTATATATAAATATTTTACATTAAAATCTCTCGCGACCGCAGAATTTTGCTACGCGACCCCATTTGGGGTCGCGACCCATAGTTTAAAAAGCTCTGTATTAGAAGAAATATAATGTTTAAATAAATATTTGGTTTTCTTACGGTTTGGTTTGTATTTAGAGATCAATATAGAGTATTGAAAAATATCATATTATTTTTTTATAAATTATTAAAGTCGAGATGTCATTACCATATATTAATGAACGACATAATTATTTAAAATACATATAATTCTGATTTAAATTTTTGAATATGTAAGAAACTTTCATATCTCAAGTCAATATATGTGAATCGTATATATTCACAACATTTTCTAGCGATGATTAATTTTCGTCTACCATATTTAATGCACTTGTATCGCTCTGTATTCAAACGTCCGATAATGTAGTTCGATCTTTTGATATTTGTCGGTGATGTACACACGCGCTCGCGCACACGTCGACATAATAATTCGAAAATTCCGAATTCGTATTCATGATTTATGTGTCGAACACACGACTTAATGACTATTAATAAAGGCGAGCTTCGATCCGCGCCCGGGCCTGTTATTAACACGTAACCGGCCGCGTTTGTTCGCGACTCCAGAGACGTGCCTAGTCCGATGACGCGCCTTGGACGTCGCCTCGGGCGCGCCTTTAACAATTAGATGTGCGCTCACAAAATTTTCTCGCCTTCACAATTGGACCGAATCGCATCAAACGCATATAATGCTGAAAAATATCGATATTTTCATATCATTCTATTTTTTTTTTGCAATTGAATAAATCTATGATGTGAACATCCTTTTTGGATATATATATCATTATCAAAATATATATATATATATATATATATATATATATATATATTATTATTATTGAAATTTTTTAATGACAAGTTAAGTCAAAATATCTACTCTATAATAAGTATTAATACACTATCTACAACTCTTAGTTATATATATTCTATTAATATACCTATATATCCTGTCTTCTATATTGCAATGGCTAATAGAACAATCAAAATGAAAAAAAAATAATCAAAAGAATATATATATATATAATAATTATAGTTTCAACAGGATAAAATTTTTAAATATATTTCAAGATAGATCACCCGTAAAAAAAAATATATCCTTTCAAATGTATTATTTGTTAAGAAAATTAATTAATAATATTAAATATTCTGTCCATCATTATTCTGAATCAATTTTTTTTGATATGTGATTGAAGAATATTTTTTAATGACTTGTTTTATCGTCATTTTACTGTCGTTTAGAAATTAAATATTTAATATAATTTAATACAAGTCACAATATAATAATATAAAAAGCAATAGAAAAAAAAAATGCGCACTAACTGCATATTATATGTACAGTGAATGAGCACGTAAAAAAATATATAAAATATGTAATAATTGTATATGGAATGTATATTTTTACACTCGAGAAAACAATTTTAGTATAAAAATGACCTAAAACCGTTTATCATTATCGACGATTGCAATAAATTCCATGGAAAAATCCAGTAATGAATTTCATAATGGCATTACGTGAACGTTAAGGCATTCATTCCTATATACAAAACCGTGGATCTAATCTGAGGAAACGTGGAAAACGGTTATTACCGAAATATAGTAATCATTTTCAATTTAAAACGATTCAATTCGGCCACACCGAGACATTTTATATACAGTGGGAGACCGCTTATATCAATAAAATTAAAAACCCAATTTGTATTCTATACATATGCTTAATACAAAATATAAAAATAATATTTTAAATCAATCGTAATCTAAACTTGAAAAAAAATCAATAAATTAGCACCTTATAACTCAATTATATAAAGACTATCGATACATTTTCAATCAATTGAATAATATTTCATATTTTCAGTTGACATTTAGTGCAGATTTATCAATCGCATCAAAGTTGGACCGCACTGTACATACAGTATATGCGTGTACAGTGTATATAATACTTTTTTTTATTACATACGTGTACATTTTTTTGTTATTATTATTTATGATGGTGACTTTTATATATCAGTCTACTGCGCTATTAAGTGATTTATAATTTAAACGATCATCGCCGACGTAGTCAACGGCCTCTGGGCGCAATTACACTAATTTGAGGTCCAGAAATAATAATAAAAAAAATATATATTATTGTAATAATATCAATTTCTATATTATTCATATTGGAGTGCTTAATATGAAGACATTAATGGATATTATTTATATGTATTTTTTTCGTTGTATATAAAAAAAAAATGTATCAAAATGGAAATTTTAACGATATAAAATGTAGGGTAAATATATAGTATATACGATATTTTAATAATTAACCGTAAAAATGATAAATTAAAATTACTGAATAGTGATGTCATTTATATTTTTATTATAAAAAATAAAAAGAAAGTGTGATGATGTAGGCGTATGATTGTTAAATACATTTATCTACATTGAGTTTTATAGATCATGTGAGTTCTATTCGCGTTGTTAATTCTTTTTATATTATGAAATTATTAAAACAATTAATTTTTGTAAAATATTAAATTTATTTTTAAAATATTATTGAAAAATTTCTTTCTATCAATATAGAATTATCGTGTCACTAATTTAATTTAATTCTAATAACATACTATAAAATTTAATTTAGTAAAAAAAAAATAAATAAAAATAAAAATAAAAAAAACGGTGTACCCCCCACGCGTTTTCGCCTTAATTATATCGAATGCTGCATCGTCGTAATAAGTTGATTTAATGATTAAATAAAATAATAACACTCCCCGTAATACGGATATACGGACGATCGGTTCGCAAAAGTAAGAAATAAACAGCGGCTTTTGTTCTCGATCACAAGATGAGAGAATCACACTATGTATGATTGCTATACCACTCCTGGACTGCAATCGTCTGACCACGCCTATTTTATAACCAATAATCAAAACGTGATGATGACAATTAATTTTCATCATCTCCGTCGATGCCCTCATCTACATCTATATTATGTGTGTGGTTTTATTGCTTTTTTTTTTTATGTTTCAGTGCATTCGTATTTTGTATTCAACGATTTCGTATCGTATTCATATAAATCTGATTATAAACTGTGAACAAAATATAATTTTAATAATATTATATGTATGGTAATAAATCGTTCTCTTTTCTTAAAGCGGTGTTCTTCTTTTGGAAAATGTTATTTTTTAGAGTCGTTTAAATTTTAAAAATCTTCAATTCACAATCCAAAAATACATTTAAATCAATTTCAACGTATTGTCCTTTTCAAAATCTTTCACTGTGTCCTCATTTTCATCACAAAAAAAAATGTGTTAACTTAATTACATATCGAATAAAATTTAAAATATTAAAAATTAACGATCAATAATTAAAATAATAATAAAACAATTATTTATAGAATCAAAGCCTATCTTTAGATATTTAAAGTTCTGTTTTTATTATTTTATGAAACCGAGTTTCGTTTTTTTTTCATGTCTAATCATCAAACATATTATTTCAATAGAAATTTATGCATCGTATTTTTTTGTTATATTTCAAATAAATATATTAAAAATATAACTTTTTTTTTGAAATAATGTGTCTTTAACTTTAACTTCAAAAACCAGTAAACAAAATATTAAAATAGAAAGGATTAAAATTTATTTCATACAATTTTTGAAATATATTATTGATCTCTCAAATCAAAAAAAAATAATAATTTAGAGTTTTCAATTCATCGATAGTAATTTAAATTCAGAACAATATTGAATATTATATATTTTTTATATGATCATAAAATAAAATTTGGCAACTATTATATATATATATATATATATATATATATATAATTATCGAGCAGGAAATGAATTATTGTTAAATTGGGGCGATAATTTGCCATGAATATAATACATCTTATAACCTTGCAATCGATTTGATCTAATATATTATTTGATACAAATTAAAATGAGTTTCTCAACCTTGCACTCAAATTACCATTTAGATCCTTTTAAATCCATTCCATTCTAATACACGAAATATATAAAATTCTACAATAAAACCGAATGAAAAAAAATATATAATTGAAAATATAGCTTCATGCTTTTTGAAGTTATCGTCGATTTATTTGTGTAGAATATTTTAATATATAAATACACTATAATATTTCTTCATCAAACACTGTAAAAAAAAAATAATCGCTTTTGTACTATAATTTAAATCGCTCATATTCATTTATATATATATATATATATATATATATATATATATATATATATATATATATATATATATATATATTCAGCGATTAAAACACGTGCGCGAATTTTAATTGCTGAATATTTGTGTACGAAATGTGAACTGTAAAATTTTATTTCGTATCATTTTTTTTATGATGTTTACCACCGTGTAATTACAGAGAGATTTCAACGCAAACTTAAAAATGTAAACGATAACATGTTTATGACGTTTGAATGTGTGTGTGTGTGTGTGTAATTTTAGATTTTTCAAACGTAATTTCAATAATGAACGATAATAACAAAAAACGTGATCACACTTTCGTGATTATGAAAACATTACGTTTCTAATATCAAATCGTACTATGAAAATTATAAAAATTACTTAATTTTTTAACGGATTTCTTTTCTATATATTAATACGATATTATGTATCATTAATTCATAGATTTTTTTAATTATTATATAAAAAAAATATTGAGATTGATTTGAAGAGTTAGAAATTATTTACTATAATATATATACTATATATTTTATTACAAAATCCATTAATAATAAAATCTTTCACTACAAATAAATATATAACGATTAATTATTTTAATATCATCCTAAGATTATAATTATACTTGTATGACTTCATTATATATTTTCATTATATATTGTTCATTATATATTTGATGAAATAGTATAAAATATGAAATTTAAAAATTTCATATTGTAAATCACAAGTACTTCTACAAATATTAAAAAAAAATGGTAAAATGGTATAAATATATATATATATATATATATATATATATATATATAATATATATATATATATATATATATATATATATATATATATATATATATATAAATAAATATATATATATATATATATATATAAATATATATATATATATATATATATATATATATATAATATTTGAAATTGTATGAAAAGAAAACAATGTTCACATAAAATATTACAATAAAAAAATACGAATATTAAAAAGTCATAAATATAAGAGAGTGTAATAATAATTAAAATAAAAATAATACAAAATTGTCATACAAAAGCGTCGAAAATGATTTTGAAGCGTTACGCACAAAAATATAGCGTTTAAAAATTATTCATGCTCTGCTTCGTTTTACCGTAAATTTTTTTTCTAGCATATTGAAATGTTTATTTGTGTATTATTATTTTTGTTGTTTTTGTTGTATTATTATTTATATATATATATACACACACATACATCTACAGGTGAGCGAACTCGATTGTGAATGTTGCAAAATGGCGAATTGCGATTTGCATGCCGATTGTAATTACAAAAAAAAAAATATGTCCTCAAACAATACGCATAAAAAATAATAACAGTAAAATTATTCTATTGTAAATAAAATAAAAAATAAATGTATCAAAATATTAAGAAAATAAGAGCACGAAAATACGCCTACTAATGTAAGTTATTTTTATATATATTTTTTTTGTATTGGATCTATATAATTATTATTCTATTTTAATTTAATATCTAAATCATAATCTTATAAATTAAAGTACATTTTATTAATTGGTAATATTTTCTTTTGTGATTAATAAAAGTTGATTGATATCAAACATTCAGTAAAAATATTTTATCAATAGAATATAAAAATATTATATTTTCAAAAAAAAAATATGTCAATTTCTATAAATCATTCTAACTTTAATCAGAATTAGAAACCTAAATAAGTAGGAATTTAAATAATTTATGATAAAAAAGCTTTGTAGATTAATTATCTTTCATTGGAATAATATATATATATATATATATATATATATATATATATATATATATATATATATATATCTATATATATATATATATATTGAGGAAAAACTGAAAACTAAATAATACTGCCAAATATATATGCGAAATTTCAATTATACGAACGCACTTCCTCTTTTTCGTTTTCGAAAATAAAAACTTAACAAAACAATCGTACAATTGTTACATTTGTGCATGAAAAACGAATTTCGAAAACGTTATAAATAATTACAGCAACATTACAGAAATAGGAAGTCGTTAATATTTTCGTGAAATAAGCATGCATTTATGTCACGAAAAAGTTCGTCCGAAATTGTGCCGCACTTTTTAATGACAACGTTTAAACGTTTATTTTTATTTTTTATTTATTTGTTTTTTTTTTTTACTTTAATATTATTTTCTTTTATATTCGACTCGCAATTAAACGCGAAGAACGCAACGGCTCAAATTTCGAAACGGTCTCGTTTTCGAGATCGTTTCGAAAATCGTAATATTTCTCATACATATTTAAATGGCAGAAAAATAATTAGGAAAACGTTTGTAAATCTTTTAGCGGACATTTTAAACGCAAAACGCATTAAATAGCGATGAAAAAAAAATTTAATAAAGAAATAAAATCACGAAAAAAATGATCATAATATTGAAGGATTATCTAATCAGAATTAAAAAAATTCATATTAAAATGCGAAATTTGCATATTTTCATAGTTAATAATAAAATTTAATTATAACTATAAAATAAATCGACTGTTGGCAAAACGGAGGAATCCGAAGAATGATTAATGCAACTAAAGACCGAGCAAATTCGACGCAAATATATATATTTTCAATTACTTAAAAATAAAATAAAAAAGTTAAAATATATGTACACGTGTTTTTTTTTTTCGTCGAATTCAATTACGTTAGTAAATTTATTACGCAAATTACCAGGCTGTAAATTTTATAATAATGTATTAACTGAAGCGCAATGTTATCTGAGATTATCGAAAGATGGCGGCGTCTAGTAATTTTTGAGTTGTTTCAGTCGAAAATTTGAATATAAAATTACGGTGCGGCGGCAAAAATTGAATTTTTATCGATGTATAACGAATTGTGTATTACTATAATTACATTTTTATTGTTTTTAAAACGATTCAAGCGAAACGCAAAATTATATTTTATATATACTATATATATATATATACATTAATTATTTTCATGTTGTGGTAAATATTTTAGTGTCCAAATTACATAGATTCTATCTTTTAATATGAACTAGATTGTTTTTTTTTAATCTATGTAATATATTATATTTACAAATTGATCCATGCGCGAATTCATACATATCGTTCTACTTGTAATCGAATAATAAAGTTTTAAATTAATTTGATTCTTGAATACATTTATACTGTATAAAAATAAACAATAATTATTTTAAGATGATATTGTAAAATTTATTGTTTTTCAGATCGAGTCGCTAGCTCTATATAAAATATTCAAAATTGTTGTTAAAAAATTACAAATATATTTTATTAAAAAATATACGTTTCTTACTTATATATAATTAATTTAATTTAGATATTTATGAAATCTTTTTAATACGAAATTTATATCATTAAAAAAGATACTTAATTTTGATTAGAAATTATAAATATAAAATGTTTGAATAATATTTATAACATATTAACTGAATCAAAATTTCAAATATCTAATGATTGAATTCAAATTTTCAAAATTCATTAGAATCACACTAAAATCAAAATTTAATTACTGAATTCAATTTCGAAAAATTGTTACTTTGCTATATTTTTGTTTATAATATTTAAGTAGACATTTACATATTATTTAATATCTTTTAATAGAATCATTGAATTATTTGTATTAATCTTAAGATTAAAAAAAATATTTTTTTATATATATATTTAATATATTGCTACGCGTTCGTCGAATATCTCGATCATTCCAACGTACCCCACAACAATAAATAAATGCGACAAAATTGCGATCAAAATATACAAAAAAAAAAAAATAAATAAATAAAATACAATCATAACTGAAACGATTCCGTACGTCGTAAAATCGTCCGTCCGGCGTTTTCGGCGATTTCGGTTGGAGGGGGGGGTGAGGGAAATTCCCGAATTTTTTTCCGCAAGAATAACTCTTTCGAATGTCAAAATTTCCTACATTTGTAGTGATTTAGCGACGCCGTCTGAAAATAAAACGGTAGAAAAAATCACCCGCCCCCCATCCCCCCCTTTCCCTTCCACCACTGGAACCGTCGTTGCCCCCTTTTTTTCAGGATTTTTTTTTGAGAAAAAAAAATTTTTTTTCACCCTTCGCCCATTACGCGAACGGGGCGCTCTCACACAATTTACGACCGCGCACCATAAAATTGACACCGAAGATTCGAAAACACATAAAGGTGGTCATAACTACCGAATTAACGAAATAAAATAAAAAATAAAAAAAAAACGAAACGGCCATAATCTACGTGTGTATGTGCAGACGTACGCTCAGGTGACCAAGCGTTCCCTGAATGTACAACGAATGCTAAATACAATTTTTATTTTAATTCAAATATTTATTTTTTATCAGATAAAAAAAATATATTTTTAATAATATTTTCATCAAAAAAATTATACAGAAAATTTACATTTTTTCCAATAAAAAAAAAGTGTGAACTAACAAAGAAATCTCTTGTGTATATTTAGATTTAAAATTTATAAAGATCACATCTCTGAAAAATAATGAATGATATTGGATATAAAAATAGATTACGATGATTATTTAAATATTTATAATTAAAATTATATTTTTATTAAATTATATATTTTATATAGGGTGCTCTAAAATATTTTTTAAAAATGTCCACCTCGTTTTTTTGTCACAATCGGTCACCCTAACATAGATGTACGTATTCAAAAAAATAAAAATAAAATATAATAAATGTGCGGGGGCCTCGGGGGTCCGTTTGCGCGTGTCGCCGACCGTTCCCTGTAATCACGAGTTCGCCGCCATACAATTATTTCATATCTCATAACACTTCTTCTTCGACGTTCGCACACGTGCGCACGCACTCACACACACACACACACACCAACGTAAATGGTCGTGTATACACGTGTGTCTATCTATCTATTTATCTGTCGAACATTGGTAACCCTAATGGTTACAAGTCTGTGGTTTTACGAGTTTTTGTACGAGTGTCTCACGAATTCGGCAATTACCGGTGGTACGGCAGGGAAAAAAGGTGTTCTTTTCGAATAAAATTGATTTATTTTTTTTACACAACTTTTTTACACTATATATATATATATGTATGTGTGTGTTTGTATGTGCATGTTAAATTGTTGGAATTTTTAATCGAAAAAAAAATTGTTAATCCGACATAATCTAGCTATAGATATTTTGATCGATTGCTCATTTTATTTCGGCATAGTAATATTATATATTGATATATTTGATATGAATATTT